>CAMOHE010025234.1:0-17192 GCA_946598075.1 Artocarpus hirsutus | reverse complement strand
TTTTAAAACAAATAAATCGTGAGCGAAAGGCTCAGTAGAACTATATTTGGAAATTATTTAACTTTAAAAGAAATTTCGTAAATCAGATAAATATATAGAAAACGAGCTAGAACAATTAAACAAATAAACAATTAAATGAGAATTTAATAAAATATAATCTTACCAAAACAATTCAGATAGGTCGACTAGAAAGAATACCATTTTCTTTTCCTGGGCAAACCACATATAATTCACCACCGTAGTGGCCCAGCTGGGTTTCGGGACCTGCCCCCAAGGTCATTCACTACACGACCTGATCTCTGATATGGCATCACGCCCTCAAATATATATATATATATATATATCTTTTGATTAATAAAATCTCTTCTTTACCAGATATAATCATTTATATTCATTATGAGGTTTATTATGAACAGTTCTCAATCAACCGTTTGTAAAGATATTTAAACAAAATCATTTCCCAATAAGTCATTGAAAACATTTGATAAAATCCATTTTTGGCTTAAATCATTTTGAAATAGGGCTACAAAAGGAAAGGGGTAGAAGTCCTACCTCGATATCCGTGTCGGTGTTCCACACCGTAATCTCTGTCCGCTATACGTTAGCTCCGCGGATCTAGGCACAATTCCTTGAATCGAAGCTTGAATTGAGTTTGTGGTTGCTCAATCGTGTTCCCAAGCCTTCAATCCACAATCCCGAAGCTTAAAATCGAATTTTGAATCAAAATTTAGAGAGAGGATGAGAGGAATCGAGAGAGAGTGAGAGAGAGACTCACAGGGAAGGAGAGAGAGAAGAGAGACGAGCGTGAGAGAGAGTGAGAGGATGAGTGAAATAGATAGAGGAAAGAGAGACAAAACCAGTGAAGGAAAACCGTGTGTACAGCACGTGGTTTTTCAAAAGGGACGTGTTGGTCATTTGACGAATTGTTTTGTTTTTAAAATTTAAAATAACACTTAAAAATAATTAAAAATCATTAAAAGAATCAAAATGACATTAATTTAAAAATTTCACAAAGTGATCTAGATAAGTTTAAATTAATCATTATGCCACACTAATCCACCTTTTAATACTATAATTATACTTAATTAACTTCGGAGTGTTATACCAGCACACCACAATACCTACCTAATCATGCACTTTAGTTTTTCCAATTTAGAACCTTAATTCAAAGTGGAAATTGTCCCAAGTACATCTGAAATTTTGAAGTGAAAACTTTTTTCGTTTTCCTTGGAGCATTGAAAAATTTTGATGGGTAGGATTTCATTTTATGCTAATTTAGGATTTGGGTTTGGGCTGGATTCACTAAAACGATGGAAATAGATATAAAAGGAAAAGGATCAGCATTAATCACTTCACCATTTAAGCAAAATTTTCACTTTCTCTTCTTGGTGGAAAAAAAATTCATGTTTTTCATATAGGAGTTTATGCATGATGCCTGTGGCTAAATTAGATGTTGAGGCAGAAAAGTGATGTACTGGTCTTAAATCATTGTTGTTTCGATTATAGTTGTGCTATAACCAATTATGACTTAAAATCGATACAGTTGTCCAAATCGATATGATCCTTAAACATGACTTGTATTAATGCCGACTAAAAAAATAGATGGTAGCAACTAAGCGATGAAAAAAATTATATTCATCTTTAAATAGCTCTCTCTCTCTCTCTCTCTCTTCTCACAACTTAACTCAATCTTCACCCATAAAAACCATCTTAAAAAAATGCATGCTTGGTCACTCAAATCCAACAACTTCCACAACTCCAAAAACTCTAAGTTTAAAAACAAAAGAAATTTGTTTTCTTTGAAATGATGGAGCTAGGAAATAACATGGGGATTGGCTATATGAACAAAATCCTGTCGACTTATTTATGTTGAAGCACATGACGACTACTTAACACAACGAAGGGCCAACGATGTGGACGTTACAACTGTATGAACGGCCAAGATTAATACTAAAAATGAGAACACAGCCACTTGTTTTGGTGCCTTAGAAGGGGCCTCACTAGCTTCCAAGAAAATCCAACCCCATAGTCTCCCTCGATAGGGCACAGATATGACTAGAGCTTGGACCAACACGTCTCCTTAGGTTTTGTTTCTTTTGTTGATGGAGGAAACTCCTAAAAATTGACCTCCATTTGCTTAATTCATACTAATAATAATAATAATAATCTTGATAGTTTATTAAGCCAAAACAAAACAAAAGTAAAGATGGCTAAATGGGAGCAGATAAAAGGGACGGGGTAACTTTGACTTGTTCTCTTAATTTGGTCCGCGGGTTTACCCCTTCCAACTGAAGTTTACCTAGAAATCTCACAACATATTTATTGGCAGGAATAAACGTGTTAATTATGCTGTATCTCACTTTTTAGGTTAATTATTCAGGTGTACTCCTTTGAGTTGAAATTTAAGTTCAAATTTTTGGATAGATTACATTGACACTTTCTGTCTTTTACTAAAATAACATAAACATACTTTGAATAAAAACCAAATACATTGACATTCCCGACTATTTAAAAAAATTACAAGGCCCCCTTTGTTAGTTGATTGTGAGTTAATTTTTTTCAAAATGCAAAAAATGTCCCTCCATCCATCAAAAGTGTTTCTAGTTATTTATGCTATTGGAAATAATGATTTTATTCTTGTATGACATTAAAAAATGAGTTTAAATGATTTGTATGCACTTGTAACTATAAATTTCACTGTAATAAAGAATAAAATGTTTTTTATCTTTTCACTTTTTCTCCAAAAATAACAATTATAGCTAAAATAAATAAAATGTAAAGATTAAAATTACATAGTTTAAAAAAAGTCCACAATTCTAATCTGTATTTCAAAAAAAGAAAGTTGCACAATTAATTCGCCAAGCATATAATATCCAAATCCATATTTTTAATTTAAAAATTGGTTGTTATACAAACTAATTAGTAATCCCACGAAGTAATCACAATCACCCAAACAAATCAAACTCACACAACATATTCAACAAAACCAAAGCAATTAATTCCAACAAAACCAAGATTAATTAATTCGAGCAAAACCAAAATTCAATTATAAATATGCTCTTTTTTCATTAAACTTTAAAAATTAAAAATCAAATTATAATTTCCTGAAAAAATAAATTATAAAAAAATTTTAAAAAACCTAATATTTTTTAGGGGAAAAACATAAAAAACATATATAAAATTTAAAAATGTACCAAGAAAAAAAAAACTCTCACTCTTTGCATGCGCCACCTTGTCTCTTGATCTAGGCCACAGAGTAGTGTCACTAGACAGGATGGTGAGGTCAGCGAAGCTTAGGGTGATGGGGTGGAGCTGGGGTCTGGGGATGGGCAATGGGAAGGCTTGGGGTTGGGGTGGATGACTGGAGTGGCTTTGATGCGGGCTTGTGCTCTTTATTTTGAAAAAGAAAATAAGACACACAGGTGTTTGGTTTTGGTTAGCTGAGTATTAGGGTTTTTATAAACGGCTGAGATTAGAAATTGTTAAATCAATGGATGAGATTAGAAAGGGAATTTTGGTCATTTTAAATTAAAAACTAATAAAGATAAGTTCAAGGGATGACAGTATAATTAGGGTCCGTTTGGTATATGGATTCGAATTAGTGATTTGATTTGAGTTATGTAATTTGAATTAAGATTTGAGTTAGTGATTTAAATTATTATCAGAATTGACATTTGGATGTGCATTTAAGTCTCAATCTGAGTATGAAATAAATTAGAATTTGTGTTTGGAGAGGTGGTGAAAATAGTTTTTGATTTATTGATAGATCTAATAAAATCTTAATGTTAATGATCTTAAAAAAATACAATATGAATCTTAATTTATTCCTCTTGTCATTAGGAACACAATGAAAAAGAATCATCTCATTTAGATATCAAATGAAGATGTTATGATTTTTTTCCTTAAATACAGAAGAGAGAATTTTAACTTTTACTGTAACAAAGATATCCGAGTATCAAAAGTTTATGGGAGGGTAAGTAGTTTTAGTAAAGGAAACATCTCTCTTATTCTGGTAAAAGTTAAGGATCTGAGTGCAATCTACTCCTTTTCTACCAAAAAAAAAAAAAAGGTGGAACGTTTGAAATCTAACTCTGCAGAGGTTGTATTCTTCTATAACACCCGAATAAAACTCATTATAGGCCACGCACATATAGATAATACATGCATACATATATGTATATACATAAGGTTGTTTATGGTCCTCTGGAGAACTATAGCTCCACGTAATATATTGAAGTGAGAATCAGACATTTATCCAACATAACAATGACATTATAGAGGTATAACAACTATATGAAATAACTAAATTTTTTTTGGTCTTCTACCTTTTTAACGTTTGTTGTACGCTGAATAAATATTGTATCTAGCAAAAATATGATCCTCCTAAGAAGACCACAAGAAAAGCAGTATATATAAGAGTTTTCAATGGTTATATTTTCGTTAATGGTTACCGATCTAATTATAATAATATAACAAACATTCTTTAATTATCATGAAGTTTCTATATGACTCACTTAAGCAACTTGTTAGCTTTAAGTATTAATTAAAAATATTGTTTATATCAACAGTTTATAATCCACAATAAGACGGACTGAGATCACGAACTCGAATCCAATGTTTTATATGATTTGCCATATGACTTGAGTGGAATGCACGACTTGTTATCTCCAATATTGGTGGAAAAATAACTAGACAGCCCCCGCAATCTTCATGGTCTAAAATTTCTAGGAAAGGAGTGTTATTATTAACTGTTCAAAGTCCATCTTTTTCCAAAACCTGATATTGTGTATGCTTTGTGAACTATGGACTCATTTGAAAGTTTGATAACGTCTAATAAATACACCATTTGTTTGACCCAGTCAACTGTTTTGTAAGTATAGCGGGGTTTAAATGGCATGAAGATAGATAAAATTTTTTAACAAATTAAGTGTATAGAGGTATAAAGGTCATATATATGGTTAAAATTGCTCATATTATCTAGAAAATCTATTTCGATCTTTTTCTGTTTTGGAAAAAATTTAGTTCTTTTATTCTCGTATATAAAGATTATTATTTTTTAAGAATATTTACAAATTATTACTAACTAACAAGCAAAGAAATCTATCTCTTTGTAATTAATGTGAAATGTAGTATGTAAGGAAAGGAAATATTGAAATGAAATGAAACCTGACTTCGTATAGGGTTAAATGCATGCCTCGATCTGATTTATATCTATCAAATTATATATCGAATATTGTCACATTCATCTTCTGCTATAGTAAAATCTTCATCCATAGAGTTATTTGCCAATCTCAGACATAAAAAAAAAAAAAAAAAAAATGACAAGAACCAGGAGTAGTTTTTCCGCTTCTTGTCGTTGCTTTTCTCGCTTCTTATGCATAGGTTTGTCCTGATAATCCACACTTTTTTTTTTTATCCTTTCTTGAAAAACATATATGAATCAACATATAAATATTGATTCCTCCATTGCTTCCATTTATCACACTGTTATTTGGATCTGATATTTTCTTCGGTATATATACAAGTATTGTATGGGTAAAAACTGCAAACATACATGCTTATACATGAAAAAAAAAAAAAAAAAACCCATGTTTACGTATATATACTCATATGAGAAAAAAAATGGATATTATACTGTTACTGAGTGAGGTGATTAGAAAGAACGGCAAGATATTATTTGTGAAATCATGTTAAATTAACTCTCTACTTGTACATTTAGGTTGCATATACGGCAAGAAGGGAAGCAAAAATATTATGGGAATCGCTCAACTCATGAGAAATTACTTCATAATTAGTTGAAGTATTTATCGTGTATTTAAAAATACGGTTGAAACTACATTTTGTGGTTCTAATTTATTTTTGGTTTAAATTTTAAAAGAAAAAACTACAATTTTGATTAGAACTACAATTGCAATCCTAAACATCCTAAACAGCTTTTATATTTGTTTACAAGAGAATAATTACTAACTAATTGATGTTAGAATTGCTGACTCCACAATTTCTGATACAAATCACTCTTGCCTTAATTTATAACAGAAATCTAATTGATTAAAATATACGCTCCCTCAAACTAAAAAACCAATTGCTCAAGCGCCCTTGTAGTGAGAATCTGTTTTGACACATTGGAGAATAAAAAGTTAGAATATTTATCTTTCTATACCTTCTGTTTTAGATTAATTCAAAAATTATATCTTTGATTTTCAATAGTTGATTTTGACCTTTAAAATGATTAAATTATCTTTAAGTAAAATATAAAAAAACTAAAACTTTAGAAAAAATTAAAAAGAAAACAAAATAAAAACACATAAAACTCCAATTTCAAAGGTATTCTATACATCTTCGAAGACAAAAACCTTAGTATAAAGTTTTTTTAAGTTTTTCAAGTTATCTTTTTTTTTTTAATTTGAGGGTATTTTGGTAATTTCATAGGTCAAAATTGAAGATTGATTAGGCAAAGGTATAAATTTGTGTATTAAATCTAATATGAAGATATAAATTTGATGAGATCAAAAACCAAAGGTATATTATTTAAATAAACCTAAAATACATATTATAAAAAGATAAAGAACCCTAATAAGTTCTCTGTAGACAACTAAAGATAGTTTGATCCATATACTATCTCTCTAAGCTTCAAAACGCGTTGAAACCAAGGAAATAATAAAAATATCCCAAAGTCTTATGAAGAAAAATATAAATAAAAAATAAAAGTCTTTTAAAGGAAACTGTTTGTTTAGAACTTAAATCAAGTATGCAACCTGAGCTTGACCTTCGCCTATAATCAGAATTGTAGCACCAACAAAAGCTTATTCTTCACATGCTAACAGCAAGAGCTATATAATTGATGCGGAACAACGTGATTAGATATTTATCTCGTTGAAATATTTTAGATTTAGTTAAGTTTTTTTTTTTTTTTTTGTTACTTTAGATTTTTACATGACCTTAGTGATTTTATATTCTTATTCAACGAATTGATGATTGATTAATGGACACTGAATTTTTAGCTTTCTCTCGAGAGTTCTTGTTCTTTCTTTAGACTTCTATCTTTCTCACAAGTGATTCTAATTTTATCTCTCTTGTGGTTTTATTTCTCGCTATGATTCTATTTTTCTTCTCTAATTAATAATTTTAGTTTAATTCTTCTACTTCTATTCTTGCTTCTATTCAGTCCTATATTTATAACAAAATTTTGAAACCCCATTTAACCACAGCCCTTTTGAGTTAGTCAAAGTAGGGCTTCTGGAGCCTGCTTCATACCATATAGGTCCTTGTTGTTCTCTGTAATCAAACCCTTGTGCTGCATTTTAAAAACTCTCTTGCCAATTTCCACTCAAAAAGGCATTATTCACGTCAATTTGTTCTATATCACATCCCTGTGTAATAACAAGTGTAAACACGGTTTTTGATTGTCTAGGGCTTTGCAACTGGAATAAAAGTCTCAAAATATTAAATTCCTATAACTTTTCAAAAGAAAAATCTTTTTTATTCCCATGGGTTATCACTACGCTACTCACAAAACTGTGGGCCCTAGTCTAATATATAATGTATTTTTTAGACTGAATCTCACTATTTTTATTAGTAGCAAGTTATAATCCTATGTAGTTAAATAGGATTATTCTTTTTAAGAATCTTTTGCTACCAACCTCGCTTTGAAGTCGGTCCTCAGAATTTGTCAAGCCGGAGATGTGGTTGGGCTTTGCACTATTGAGAAACATTTCATGTACAATATTACCACTAAATTCTCTAGCTTTCACAATTACTGTCACTTAATTATTTATACGTGTCTGCATGTGCATGTGTTTTTCAAAACGGCAAACAATGCCACAATGGTTGCCCATACAAAATAAAAGGACACTGCTCGAGAGGCTTGAAAGACAAGCAATTATCAATGGTCCACCTACATCTTTGTTTGCCTTTGAAGCGGTCAAAAAACAGTTTACACCTCACCAATATTAATACAAATTAATATCTATCAATTTTTATTTTTTTTCACTGTCAGAAAATTAAATCATCTACAAGAGAAATATCAAGCCGTGATACTTTGAGTAAGTTGTCAGAGCCATTTATAGTTAAGTGGATGCATGCTTTCACTTAATTTTTGAAGTTTTAGTTTCTTACCCGTAAATTTATAGAAAATTTTGGTTGTTCTTTTTTTACATGAAAAGTTATAGTTGTGCTTTCACTAAAAAATTGAAATGCATCATTGTACTTTTATTTTCTTAAAAAATTATGATTATGTCCCTTTTAATAATTAAAACATATAATTATGTCTTAAAGACAATCATGATTTATGTCTGTTTTACATAGACAAATAGGATGTTTGACAAGATAGTTAGGATCGTTGATTAAAACTGTTTTTATTGTAGCATGTGAAGGCTTTATACTATAGTTTTTTTTTATTGTTATTGTAGTATGTGAAAGTTTTATACTGTTTATAACTAAAAAAGTGTTCCACACCACAGTCTAAACCAAGCTACCAAACACTATAAAAAATTTCTAACTCTACCGCTATAAGTTGTCCCAACCATGTCTCAGTAATCGCCATCATCTTTCATCCACCAAAATTAATTCTTTAGTCTGGTACTGTTTGTTTAATTCCTGTAAAGAATATATATCACAAATTAAAACAGAAAAGAAAAATCACATTTACGACAGTTTTTTCTTGTTTATCAAAATTTTATTTTTTAGTAAACTTAATTAATGTATCTGGCCTTTTGAATACATAGCTCAGGTCAAAAGTCAAACTGGTCCAATTTCCTGAAAAGAAAAGCAATAAACATGTATATCCCGAATGATGTGGTGTTTTCCACGAAATAATGATAATAAAAAAAGTGGAATTTGAGTGTGCCCTATTCAAAGCTAGCTTTTGGCAGTGGTTGGAGCTGACAAAGTCAGACTCATCCAAATAGTCCTTTTATTTTTTTGGCAACTAGATATTCAATGGTGTAGTGCAAAAGAAAATAATAAGTAAAAATTCATTGTCTCTTTGAATTTTTATGCTCTTCAATTAATTAAAAAAAAACTCTATGTCATGCTTCTATAGGCAGCAAAAGGGTAGGATGAATATTGCGTAAAAATAAGTAGCATTAGAATCCATTATAACAAAAAAATTTTAACAAAACAATTTAATATTATATATTAAGTTTAATATAAATATTGCAGTTTGGATTTGGGGTTTAGTAAATGCTCATTTCGTAATTTAATCTATAACGTTTGGATTGAAAAAAAAACTCCTAATCCATTATCGATCCAAAAACTCACCTAGCCCGTATTAAATCTAAAATATTGGTTACGTTAAACAAACAGAATCGTAGATTTAGTAAACGTCCATAGCCTTACCTTTTTCTTAAAAAAATGAAAGAAAAGATCTTATCTTTAATTTCATAAATTGAAATGTCAAGAAACATGTTTGGGAGTAGAGTTAGAAAAAAAAAAAGGGTTCAACCCGCTTTTCTTATCGTGGTTTTTTCCATAAAATTCAAAACAATTTAATAAATATATTAGGTGTAATATACATATTACTGTTTGGATTTTGTAATTTAATCTAACGTTAGGGTTAAAAAATTCTAACCCATTACCAATCCAAAAATTCACCCAACTCATATTAAATCTAAAGAATCGGTTTAGATTAAATGGATTTATAAATTGGACATTCTTAGCCTTATCTTTTTCTTAAAAAAAAAACTTATCCTTAATTTCATAAATTGAAATGCCAAGAAACAGTTGATTGAATTAATAAGATGTTTGGGATCACAACTAGAACAAAAAAAAATTCAATCCACTTTTATTATAGTTTTTTTTATTATAAAATTTAAAACAAAATTGTCATGTGGTTCTAAACGTACTTCAAAACAGGCCACAAATAAGCCCTGTCGGCCACGTATGTGATTAGTGTTGTATATATAATAACCACAAGTTGAAAGTCAACAAATTTGTTTGTTGACGCGTCGCATTAACAAGTCGTTCAACAAAGCCTTGCCGAATAGTCTTTCACCGGTCAACTACGTTTCCTTTTGTAAATATGAAGTTATAATAAATGTAAAATGGACCCCTTTTTGAGAGGGGAAAAAAACGTCTAGAATGTCTACGGTAGAAAAAGAAGACTCTGGATTATAGGCTAAACAGAATGTTATGTCACACCGTTTTAACTCATGAACCCAAAATTTGGAAAATGCTCAAAGTAGGCAAAAGGTATCAAAATTGATTCTTTATTTAATTTTTGGATAAGGAAATATTATCTTGTCAAAACTAAATCACATTTTCAATAATTATTTTTGCTGTTTTTTGGGTTAAATTTGGTCGTCGTATTGTATGCGCTTTTTACTTATATAAAAAATAAGTTCTCATAATAGGATATGCATTTTGACCATATAAATAAGTTTTGTTATTTTAACTATTGGATTGATTTTTCAACATTTGATTGTAGATGTTAAAAATTTAAAGCATGCAATCGCATAATTATTTCGTATAATAGATTAGACCATTGAAAAGTTAATCTAACGATTAAAATTATAAGATCTATCGATAGGGTTAAAATAAATGTCTAACCATAAATTTTGCCATATAGAGAGTCTTATAAGTGTGAGTGTTTGTGCACACTTTTGATGAAAGCTATCCACAGAGTTTTTATATGAAAAATCATTTTGCAATTAAACAGGCTTTTGGTGTGCAGAAAACAAAAAAGAAGAAGGAAAAAACAAATTTTTTATAGCGCATTGGTCGTTTCACATCTTTAATGAATCAAAAGCAACTTCGAATTCAATGAGATTAGCATTATCAATTATGTGGTGGCATTCCCTTATTACATTAATTAACATTAAAGATATCCTACAAGAATTTAAAAGTTCACGATTATTCATTTATAACCCCGGTATTGAAAATTATTTTCTTTAAAAGCTCCTAGAATAAAATGGAAAATTCAATGTTAGACCCTCTTATATGTGGTAAAATAACTATGGAATCGGAAGGTGACACGAAGCTCAGAACCCAAATTAGAACAAAGACTTCAAAAACAAACAACAAAAACCCACTTTTAGTTTTATTTTTTTAAAAGAAAATCTTAATACAAAATAGACCACCCAACCAAATCTTAGGGAAAAAAGAGCCAACACAACTTATACATTTCCAACCGGTAGACTGCCAAATCAGCTTCACTCATAGAAAAATGAGAGAAAGCGAGTTACAAAACTCCTCTAGAAGACTTTAAAAAAAAAAAAAAAACTACTATAGCAAATAATAATAAGAGACTTCCATTAAAAAAAGAAAAAGAAACTACTTTAGAAAATTCTTAGCAAAAAACGAACTTTAGCAAAATAATAATAACAACAACATGGTAACGGTACCGAAAAAATATCTTATTTTTTAACTAAAAAATTACTCTATTAATTAAATACAATTTTTATAGCAGTTAAATTACTCTATAATTATAGTGTGATAAGTTAACAAGAAAAAGTAGACTAAAGGTTAAGACTCATTCACTAGAGTATGAAAAACAGAATTCTCTCTATTTTGTCAAAAAAGAATTTTCATAAAATAAAAATAATTAACAAAATAAAATGAAAAGAAAAGAAATATAAAAAAATTAAAAACAAAATAATTTCTGAAAGACACACGACACAAACAATCACCATACTTTTCACCCTTGTGACTTTCCCTCCTCTTCTTTTTCTCTCTAAACACCCACATCGAGGAAATTTCTATTTTTTATTTTTTATTTTTTTGTTTTTTTTCTTTGGGGGTTTTAAGCAAGTTTTCGTTTTGTTGATATTCTTTGCCTCCACAAGTGGGTTGTGTTGAGAGAACTACAGATGTAGAGAGAGAAAGAGAAGCAGACACTAGAGAGAGAGAGGATTTGGGAAAGTGGAAATCCCTATGCGGAGTGGATTTCTGGGTCTTCACCAAAGTTTCACGGTGACCCAGGTGAGCAAAGAAAAGAAAAATAAAGAAAAATCTTATCTTTCTTTGATTTGTTTGTTAGTTTATAAATTGGGATTATCATTTTGTGTTACCGATCGCGATTTTTGTTCGGATCTTTATTGGGCTTGGTTTCATAGATTCTGGGTCGAGCGAAATTAATGATTTTGTGATTATTGATAATTTTTTTTCCTGATATTTTTGGGTCAGGATCTCCGATCTCATGGGATAAGAGCAAATTAATTTGGAAAAAAAACTTGAAAAAAAATTATGGGTAGTTTCATTTTCAGTGATGACAGAGGGGATCAGTTTTATGATGCTCGTGATGACCTTTCTTCTGTGTCGGATTTGGATTCTGATTGTTCTGAGGACTGTAAATCTAGTGTTTTGAGTAGATTAAGGTACGAGGTTTGGGCTGAGACACTGGGTGGCGTTATGGAGCGTCGTAGGAAGTTCTTGAGATGGATGGGTTTGGATTTGGATCATGATTTTATTGCAAAAGAGGATAAAAGAAGAGGACTTTCTTGTGATGAAATTGAATTGGATGTTGATAGAGTTGGGGTAAATTGTGGGGCTGTGCTTAGAACTTCGGTTTTCGAAGAGGGCTTCTCGTTGACCGAGTATAGCAGTGTGTCTTCCTCGTCAACTGAGGCTTTGGATTCGACGAGGAACAGTGCTTTGCAAGAGAATTTCTTGCGTAGAGCTGGGAATTCAAATGATGAACCAGAGTTTGTGAAGGAGGAATTTGGCCAAGGTGGAATGGTTGGCAGGTTGTGCGTGGTAGCCCGTTCGGAGCAATCGGTTTGTTCTGAGGAGTTACGGAGAGACCATGGGCCGTCTTTCGTAGTTGAGGATGCTAGGTATTTTGTTGATGTCAGGAAGAAAGTTAAGAGGGGTGGTTGGCTGAGAAGATTAGGTATTGGGATGTGCATCGTCGATACGGATGGAGACACTGCTCTTAGACCTGGTGTTGTTCAGGGGACAAAGGGAGGGGGGATGCAGAGGGTTCAGGTCTATTCGCACAGAAAGCGTACCAAGGAACTCTCTTCTCTTCATGCTGGACAAGAGTTTAAGGCACACGAGGGTTCAATACTTAAAATGAAGTTCAGTCTTGATGGTCATTTCTTGGCAAGCGCCGGTGAAGATGGTATTGTGCGCGTGTGGAAGGTGAACGAAGATGAGAGATCAAACAAATTCGACATTGCCTGTGATTCTTCTTGCCAGTGTTTCACAATTGATCACTTGTCGAAGCTAGATCCTATGGTGGTGGATAAGGAGAAACAGTGTAAGGTAAACAAGATTAGGAGATCGTCCGATTCAGCTCGTGTCATTTTCCCTCCAAAAATGTTCAATATACTGGACAAGCCTCTGCATGAATTCCGGGGACACAGCGGTGAGGTGTTGGATCTCTCATGGTCAAGCAAAGGGGTTAGTAACTTCTTGTCCTCATAAGAAAGTTTTTGAGCTGTTTTATCCTATTTTTACTTGAGGAAAATTCTAGGAATCCCAAGTAATGTATGCAGTTCTTTTTGTACTGGATGATTGTGGCAAGCGTCATATTCTAATTGGTGAATATTTATGGAAAGTTGTGTATCAAGAATTAAAAATTACAAAACTAGTTTGGTAGAACGTGGGATTCCTAGCGTTAGTGTTTTGCTTTACTTGAAAGCTTTTACATTTCCATAGCTTAAAGATCTTGTTTTGTACTTCTTTATTAGTATGCTTGTTTTTTGTTTTTATCAGTTGCCGAACTTTTGATGCCTATGTCCTTTTTATCTTCTTTATATGTCCTGCAGTTTTTGCTCTCATCATCTATTGATAAGACTGTTCGTTTGTGGCAAGTGGGATGTGATAGATGCCTTAGAGTTTTTTGTCATAATAATTATGGTGAGCTTTTTGCTGCTTTTGGTAGATCAGCATCACTTTGATGCGAACCATTTTTTTTGTCTCAATTTGGTTCAGATTGCTTATTTGTTGATTGTTGTGGTTGGTGCAGTCACTTGTGTTGATTTCAGCCCTCTGGACGATAATTATTTCATTAGTGGTTCATTAGATGGAAAAGTTTGAATTTGGGAAGTCCGTCGCTGTCGGGTTGTTGATTACATTGATATCCGAGAGATAGTCACTGCTGTGTCTTACCGCCCCGACGGAAAGGTCTGTCTAAGGACTTGTTCCTCTGAAGTAATTACTTGATTGTGATAATTACAATTGATTACTAATCTCACATCTAACAGTTCTACTGAAATACTTGCAGGGAGGAATTGTAGGCTCCATGACAGGGACCTGTCTTTTCTATAATATCATAGGTATAAACTAAATTCATCCCACTTTTCTTCTACTTCACTGAGGCTTATATTCGCTTATCACTAATAGAAGATTTGGATAAGCAAAATTTTTAGTGTTTTGGTTTGGTTGAGAGAGAGAAAATAATAGAAGAGAGATTGGGGAAAGTGAATTAGCGAGCATGAAGTTATGTGTGGTGTGTCTTTTATCTGGAACTAGACGTGTCAATAAATCCTTGAATTTGTTGGAAGAATTTCATTGAAATGATTGGGTATTTTTTCCTCGTTTTTCGAGTTCATGTTAACTGTGTGTGTAGATGATCGTCTGCAATTGGATGCTCAAATTTGCTTACAAGGAAAAAAGAAGTCAGCAGGCAAGAGGATTACTGGATTTCAGGTAGTTGAATCATAAAAACCATTTTGTTCAAGTGAGCTTTGTATTTCCACCTTATTGCTTTACTGCCATATATACTAACTTTTGAGCTTTCAGTTTACTCCAAGTGACCCAAGTAAAGTCATGGTCACCTCTGCAGACTCGTTGGTCCACATAGTCTGCGGGAACAATGTCATCTGCAAATTTAGAGGTACGTTGTAAAATTATTTGTTGCAATTTGTAACTATGAAGTTTTGATTCTTTGATCTGCTTTGTTGATAGATAACTTTTCTTAGTTGCTACTAAGCTTTATGATCTCACTGGTGTGGTTTGCTTTTGGGCATGTGAATGTTCAAGATGATAGTTGATGCTAGATCGAACCTTTTAAACTCCAATATAAATGAAGTCTAATTTTATCTCTTTTTCTTTTCCATGTTTAGGTCTTCGAAAAGCTGGAAGCCAGATGTCTGCATCATTTACCTCAGACAGGAAACACATTGTCTCGGCCACTGACGATTCCAGTGTCTATATCTGGAACTACACTAAACAGGAGAAGCCTTCTTCGCGTACAAAGAGCACATGGTCTTGTGAGAGTTTCCTGGCCCACAATGCATCGATTGCAATACCTTGGTGTGGTTCGAAAACCATAGCAGACGCAATTCCATCTCCTACACTCATTAGGGACACACAGGGAAGTGGGCTCGAGCATTGTCAAAAGCATCCCAATCTCGAGGAGCATCAAGAACAGAAAGCATCCATATCTTCGCCCGATTGTTTCTCCTTGAGTGGGTTTCTAGAGTCCTTGGCAAGGGGAACTGCAACTTGGCCCGAAGAAAAACTTGTCTACTCCAGTCCCATGGCAATTTCTCCTGCAACGATGGCCTCGAAGTTGAGGTTCTTGAGGAATGCTTTGCAGGGTATGTCCGGTTCTCCTCACATGTGGGGTCTTGTTATTGTAACTGCTGGCTGGGATGGACGGATTAGAACCTTCCTCAATTACGGGCTGCCAATTCGCATCTGAAACCTTTTGGTTTCTCGCAGTATACTTGGCGCTCTCAGTTGGCATTTCTCCGACCGCGGCAATTTCACATTGCTGCGAAAAGCAGTTAGTGTAGGATCAAATTCTGCTGTATACAATGCATATATTCCAATACAATATAGATATATAATAGTTTGTTGGGAAACGGGGTTCGTTTATTGATGACCCTAAAAGGGATTTACCAAGTGTATTTATATATATAAAAAAGATCTAGTCAGGTCATGGCAGAAAGTAACGGTTTGCCTAATTTAAACTGCAGTCCCAGACGGTCAATTATGAGCGGCTGGCTGGGGAATGCTATCCTCTTTGTTTTGTATTGTTTTCCATGGATATAATACAGGTCAATGATACGATTCTTTGATTTGTTACTCGAGGACCGTCGGCCCAATAGATTTTAGGTGAAGTTGCATGTGGCAATGGACCCTTTTGTTTGTAATTTATATACATGACTACAAAGTTTGTGTGCATAATAGAGTTTGTCCGTGGTTCTTTTCCTCAGATCTATATACGGGAATGATTGTATTTTTCAATTGAATTTCATACATGGAAGTTGTGTTTTTTGTTTTTCATATGTGGATTTCATGTGTCTCTCGGCAAATATCATAGCTAGAACTAAAGATATACGGTACTGTAATGCTGACAATACAACAATGAAACAAGAGTTTTTATGTTTATTGCTTTGAATCATCAGGTTCCGTCGGTTTCATGTACTTTTTTATTTCGACATAATTTTGATTGATAAGTGTTTAGTTTTTTTTTTTTTTTTTTGACAAGATTTTGATTGATAAAGTGTTCAATAAACCGGTTTAAACTCAAAAAATAAGTTAAAAAACTATTTTACATGAGAGATTTATGCTTTAGATTTTTTTGATTTATATCGTAAACCAGTCGAAGTGATGAGTTTAAAATGACACATTAAATGGAAGGCAAAATTTAATATCAGAAACACCTACTGTGAAGTTTACTTGTCGTCTATGGTATATTTGGTTGATTGGAGCAATGCCAGGTCATGGTATAATGACATTTTAGTTGATATTCACGTGTCCATGTTGCAAAACAGAAGGTTGAAAGAAAATTTTGATTGAATTGACCAAGATTTGACAACCGGAAAAATTCACTTAAAACAACTTGCTGGGCCTATTGAATGAACAGTTTGCCTACAGTGGAAGTGCCCACAAGATTGCCAACGGCAAGAATAAGAACTAAACATGGCTAGATATTCATGGAGGGCACTGTGAGATCAAAAAAGGAAAACTATAGAAGTACCAGACAAGGGAATCAACACATAAGGGTCAAGTTCTCATTGACCGCTTCTGTTGGACAGAATGTCTCAGTTGAGCCATATATAATAGTGATTTAAAGCTTATCAAAATGATGTGAACACTTGTGAAAGCAAGAAATTTTATGTACTTGATGGTCCACATTGGATATGGGGTTCATATAAAAACAGATACTCTGTTGAAAAAAGACATTGAGAAGTTGAAAAAGGCATAATTATATATGGGTGGGAAATGGGTTATTAAATGGTGCAAAGGTTATGGCTTAGTGGCTACTGAGAGCAGCAAAATAAATGCAATCTAGTTGCAGT
>CAMOHE010025233.1:20266-88600 GCA_946598075.1 Artocarpus hirsutus | reverse complement strand
TCCTATGATGATCTCATGGCATTCAATCATGGTCTAATTTAATTATTGCTTCTCAGCCTCAAATTGAATCACAAATCATGCAAAAGGTGCGCAAACTTTTACAAGCATTAAGACTAGATCAAATACTCAGCATAGATAATGAATAAACATCAAATTGAATTAAATTAAATAAATATGAACATTCATAATCTGGCTACATCGTAGCCCTAGAATAAGGAAAATTAGTTCATAATGAAACAAAAATTCATCCTAAGTAATGTCCTAAACATGAGGAGTAGAAGAGAAGAACTGTATGGTTGGATGGGAAGATAGAGTCCGTCTCCGGTTGCACCGATCTTCTCCTCAAAAAGTAGTGAGTTCTCTCCTCTTTTCTGTAGGTTCTCTCTGTCAAAAATTCGTCCTCCAACATTCTATAATGTTCTATTTATACACTAGGGTTTGGAGGGGCAATTTTGGAACAAAATTACGTTAAAATTCGAGTTGAAATCGCAATGGCGCCTAGGCTCTATTTTTCTGGCGCCTAGGCGCCATGATTGTAGCGCCTAGGTGCTAATCAGCGTCATGGGGTGATTCTCGAACTGGCGCCTAGGCGCCAGGATTGTAGCGCCTAGGCGCCGTAGTGTTGGTTTGCCTCTCCTTAGAATGGCGCCTAGGCACTTTGCTCTTGGGTTTTTGTATGTAACTTTTGTCTGTATGAGGGCCTAGGCGCCCATGAAGTGGCGCCTAGGCTCTACTTTGTCCCCATATCTAATTTTGCTCATTTTTCGTTTGTTTTGTCCTGTGCTTTGTTATCATGCATCCTTTTTCCTCAAAACCTACAAAAAAACATAGAACACTATCAAATCCTTTTAAATTGCTCAAAACTAACAAAAATATTAAGTGAGAATCATCTAATTAATTAGCCTAAAACCAACTTATCACTAGTTAAAGCTAATTACTTCTTCATAAACCCTAAAATTTCCTCCATCAAATTCTTTGACAATTTTAATGGAGGTTCCGATTGAAACCAAAAAAAAAAAAAAAAAAAGCATATCGTTTGAAGAGCCAACAAATGCTAAAATGATATCGATTCACAATCTTCATAATTGGATATGGATTTCTTTTCATTTGGGTTAAGATCATACATACACTTGGTGAAAGATGTTGTTGCAGATGAAAATTGTGATTTTCGAAGAAGGAGGAGGAGGAGGAGGAGGTTGAAGACAATTAATAAATAAAGGTAAATGGGATTTTTTATGAAAGGTAAATGAAATTGCATGATTTTGGGAGGAAATATAACATTAATAATTGAAAGATATTATATTATTGTATAAATCAAATCAAGATTAAATTAGGTGGGGGTATGAGAGGGTTAAATTAGGGATTATGAAAATTATACTTATAAATGAGTTTTTTCAAATTTTTATTAGAGGATTATTAATTAGTGGGGGCATTAATGAATTGTTGGTGCAAACATAACTACTCATTGTAATATGGTAATGGTGCCAACAGCTTAAAGAGCCTTTGGTCTACATGCGGTTTGAACCCACAGCCTGGTTCAAAACCACCATTCAGATGTGAATTAGATGGGATGGTTTTGAATATTGATAGGATGTTGAAGAGCTTGTTTGTTTTACTGTTCAACAAAATTTCAATTCAAACCTATTTGTTACAGTATTATCTCTCATAAAATTTGAATTTCAGTTTAAACCTATGAACTAAACATACCATAAATCTATCCAAAACCAGTTTTGTAGAACTTATCTCCCAAAGTTCACATAGTTTTAAACCTTTTTGTTATAGTAAAATCATAACAATATTTCTGGTTACCTCGCAATTCTCATACTATCCAAATTTCAATTCCTGAGATGATGTTCAATTCTTTGTTTAGAACTTTATACTTCCAAACATCAGTTTAAAACTGTCGATTAAACTAGATAGGTATAAAGCCATCAATTTAAACCATAATATTCAAAACCATACCAATTCCAACCCTCGTATCAAACAAATCCATAGCCTTCTCATGTAATTTATCAAACAATTCATCACTATTTTAAAAGAACTTTTAAAAGCACAATTTTAATCATATAACAATCGATTATTTGATTGTGGGTTATATGCCACATAACATAGAACATTGTAGTATAACATATCTGTTTAGTAGTGTTTTCAAAATAAATAAAAGTAGTTTTGTTTTAAAAAATAAGACTTTTTGGAGAATTATGTTAAGAGTATTTTTTAAAATTTTTGCCTCAAAAAAAGTACAAAAACATTTTGAAAGACTCCCACGTTTCCAAGATCATGATCTCACCACATAAATTAAGGCTTTCACGTTTTAATTTTGGAAACATATGCTAAGAGAATCGCCAAATCATCAACAGAACATAATTGTATTTGCCAAACAATACATATTTTGTAAATTGTATTTTCAACAACAAAATCTGTCCTCCAACTTTAACTTTTTTTTAATAATTTCTGGGACTTGCGTCATGAATACTCAGGCATTGGCATGAACATGATTTACGTGATAAATGAGTAAGGCATCTAATTCAAACAGCATCTTTTTTCTCTTCTTAACAAATAAAAGGTGATCTGCTGTCGAGAGATGATCAAAATTACAGACAAAATCCTAGATATCTCCTCTATGCCTTTCTTTGAGGACCAAAGAAAGCGATGGAAGACCTAAACATTATTATCGGTTGAGGCCAATACGCCAGCGGATCAATCAATGATTTCAAAAAAGGAAGGAAAAGAAAAATAAAGAAAAAGAGAATGTTTCCTGATCGAGGTAATTAATGAGTTTTAGCTTGTATTGGAATCCTCTTTTGTAGGGCTTGAGAATGTGTTGGGCTATGATATTGAGACCCATTTAGACTAAAAGGCATGGAAGAATATGGAAATGTGCAATTTTTAAAAATTAGATTTCAAGTTTTAAAAATATTTATAATAAATAATAGCAATAAAAATTTTAACAGTATAAAATTTTTACAAAAAATATTTTTACCAAGTAATTTTTTTATTTAAACTTATTTATTATAAATATTTTTAAAACTTGTTATTTATTTTAATAAGTCTCCAAAAAAGTGACACAAAAGTAATATTTATTACAATTTTTGAAAAAGGGTACATATAAGATGATGAATTAAGACTGCATGCTAGGTTTGGGTTAAGATTTCAATAAAGGGTAACCATGTTGAGACTATTTTATTCTGTCACGTGCAAGATTTAATCATATCATGAATTTGACCCACGAGTGTTTTCCCAAAAAAAAAAAACAAAAGAAAATTCCTTGATGACCCGCAAGGGGCATGTCCAGCTTGGTAGGTCGGGTTTGGGTTTGGACCTTGTAAGGAGTTGGGACATGGACCCCATTTTGTTTTGGAAGTACTGCGGTCAAACATTACCTGTTGACCAGTAGTGAATTTACAAGAAAAGCCCTAACTAGCTGTTGTTCAATTTGGTTCCGCCGAAACTTTTGTTCCCTACCCACCCAAATCCCAAAGAAACCCCACAAACTGGTTTTTGCGCTTTGTTTTTACCTTCATTTACAAGTACAAAAGATTCTCTGAACCTCGATATTTAGGCATTTTCAAGTAGCCCAAAAGTGAAAAAGAAATGCAAACATATGGTTATCGTGATACCATAATTTATTTTTCATAGCCTTGCTTTTTCTATCATTTTTCTGTTCAAATTAATTGGCCTGCATGTGGATTGAAACTTGTACCAATAACCAGTTCATGCAAATTATAAGCCACTCAGAGGAAACATATAACAAGTCAAGCAGAGCCACCGACCCATTCATGGACGAGGATGAGTGGTCGCCTTGCCTTAACTGTTTTTATTTTAATTTTATAAATAAAATTTTATAAAAAGTTATATTATGTCTATCTAAAATTATATTTTACCCATTGTAAAATTTTACGTCTTTTTATTTATCACACCTTATTCATTTAGTCACACATCCCGCCTTCTGACTAATTATTTTTCCTTTTATTATTTGTGTCTTATATGTATTTTGGTTGTTTCACAAATATTACAATATACGCGTGGCAAAAGCTTTTTTTTGTCCCCAGAGAATGCTGGTTAAGAAATAACGGTGTAATACGCGTGACCAAAAACAAAAAACAAAAAAAAACAATATGTTTGTGCTTGTGCAATTGTATGAAATATCTTTCATTGTTCATGTTATTATAAGCACCATATCTTGTACCATATGGTATAACATGTCACTTATGGATCGCATGTTGTCTTTTTGTAATCTGTACGCAGTGTCCTCGCCAAAATGGAATATATATATATATATATATATATATATATATATATATATAATACGTATGCATGTATGCACTGTGATACTTTCCGTACGTTCTTATTACTGAAGTCTTGACACAAAATATCAAATATATACAAACACAGATATAACATATTATATATGGGTATTTGAAATAATTGCATAGTAAACCCCCTTATGCGTAGTTGATTGGTGGGACAAAAAAGACGCAAAATAATAAGAGAAATTTGATTAGTAGTTAGTACGTACATATATACAAACATACATATTTTAGTATATGTTTGAATTTTCAAATAGAAATGACAGATTTAATATTACATTGATCAAAGATATGTCATGGATAAAAGCGCTAATAGAATAAACTTTTTAAAACATTGACTTGTATGGAGATCTTATATACAACCAGAAACAATACTCAACATTATCTAAAGATCTTAAGTAAATTTTTTTTTTCGTTGATATAGTTTTCCTTTCTGATCATTAAAATTATAAAAATTAATTAATTAGGCGAAACAGGATACAAGAAACGTTAAGATGCATAACTGGCACAGCAAAATTGATTACTAACGACTGTCTCTTTAATTTATTATTTGTATCTCTCATATTCATAACCTATAAACTTGCACTATATAATAAAAATAATAGACCGCTATTGGCTTGAAAGTCTTTAAAAATAAAAATTAAGTTGAAACTGAGATTTTTTTTTTTTAATTTTGAGCGTGGGAGATTTGAAATTTAATGATAGAGTCGAGTTTATTTTATGTTCAGATTAATTTAAATTTATTTAATGATAGAGTCGAGTTTATTTTATGTTCAGATTAATTTAAATTCATAAATTTAAACAGTTTATAGCTTAAAACTCTTAAGGTCTAAATTCATTTTTTTTTACCCTATTAATTAACTCGACATTAGAAAAAGAACAAAAAGAGAAGATTGATTATTCGTTATACATACGGGATTAATATAATTTCCAATCTAGGTTTGGAAAAAGGGCCCTGCTCCAGATTCTGCACAGGAGTCCAATTGGACGGTCAGATTTGAAAAAAGACAAAAACTTTCTGTTGCTAATTCTGAACCCAAACACTGTCCGGCTCAGACAAACAACAGTGATCAAGCATGTGCAATTGGACGATCATGATCAGATGCACCCCCCGCCCCAGAAGAAATTAAATCAATCGTTATTACACTTGTTGAAAATCTCTCACTCTCTCTCTAAACTTTCTCTCTCATCTCTGTGTTGTGAAATTCAGGAAAAAAAAAGAAAAAGAAAAAGAAGAAACAACTCCAGAGTTCATAGACTCAGGGTGTAAGCTAAAACTCTCAGTTTCATGAGTTCATGTGTATGATCATCATCATCTCGTACTAAAACAAGTCCTACTTTAGTTTGCATTAATTGTATCTCAAAACCAAGCATAACATTATAATAAATAAATATCAAACAGTGCATTTATCATTAATTATATGATCTGGCGGAGAGAAAACGAGGATTTAAAGCGAGAAGAATACAAACGGAAAGGTTTTATATGTAACTCAAGAAAAAAAGAAAAGAAAAGAAAAGAAAAGAAAAGCAATCTAAGAACATGGAATTATCCCGTTTTCACTCCGTCTATGTAAGAAGGAGAAAAAGGAAGCTAAGAAAAGAAGAAAAAGAATTCCTTTGACTGATCAGCTGAGACAGAGAAAAAAAAAAAAAACATGACGACATGACGGACCATATCATGGTGATACATTGTTTTAATATAACATTAAAATTAATTAAATAATACTAACTTCATCATCTTCATCTTCAAAAACGACTTCCTATTCATTTTTCATCTGGTGAAGTCGTGAACGAGGCTGGGCCGGTCGGTAACGTTGAGCCGCCAAGAGAGGAACGAAATGCCGGTGTTGTCGGACTCATGCTGATAATCATCGTACTGATCGTCCATTAAACTGAATTCGTTGGCCGGAGATAAGTAAGGCATTTTCTGCGTGGTCTGCGAATGAGAGAAGTTAGTCCAAGGATAATTGTTGTTGTGATATTGATTGCCGCTGAACATGGGGCTTGGCTCTATCACTACTCCCGAACCTGCCCCGTTCGCCGCCGCCGCCGCCGCGCTCGCCCGCCTCTCTTCCTTCTTGAATCGAATCCCACAAGCATTGCAAAGCGACTACAAAAACAACATTAAAAAAATCAATATTACAGCCCAAAAAAAAAATCCACAGATCTTCTCCGCATTTCCTCTATCTTTATGACAAAATCATATTATGTCAATTAAAATAGTTTGAGCATTTCAACTAATGTGACATTCTAATATAGCTAATTATGGTGGTTTATGAAGAACTAGAAGTACCTTGGGACCTCTTGGACCGTTTCTCCAGAGGGGAGTGGAGGTGGTGTCACAGTTTGCACAGCGGCGAGCAAGAAGAGGATCACTATTGTTGTTGTTTCCGCTAGTGCTATTCCCTCCACGACCATTGCCGTTCTTGTGGGATGTCGTTTGGGAGGAGGAGGAGGAGTGCTTGGACTGCAACAAGTCCCAGCAGAAGTTCGAAACATAGGAGTCGGAGCGTCGTTTGTTGTCGACGACGTCGACTTCGGAGCAGAGGCGAGTGGAGGGGGTTCCGAGAGAGAGAGTGCAGTCGACGGAGGACGAGGAATACATCTGATGATGATGATGATCAGGCTCATAGTGATATTGATATTGATGATGATGTTCAAACGGCTTGTGGCTGTTGGGCATAGAAAACAGCATTGAGAAGGATGATGAATTGCTTTGGCTGCGGTGGTGTTGATGAAACAGACCACATGAACATGGTCCCACCATGTTCCCCTGAGAGCTACTACACCTATGCATCATTTTTTTTTCTTCTCCTCTTCTAATGTTTGGTCACTTATATTTCTACCCCAACAGATTATATCAAATGGGTTTCTTTTTTTTTTTTTTTTGGAAGATGATCAAGAAGAAGAAGATGATGAAAGGGATATATAGAGTTTTCAAAGGGGGTTAAAAGGGTACTATACTTGTAAGAGCCAAGTAGTGAATTGTGTAGTGTAATAATATAATGTTTGAATGGTACGAGAGTAATTGTTAGATAATATTATGGTAGTGTGGAAACTGAGAAGTGAGAAGGGGTGTTGTTGTCCCTTAGCTTTATAAGCTAATAAAATGGCGAAATACCAGTCAGCACCTGCAGTCCACGTTGTCGTGAAATGCAAAGAGAAAGGGATAGACATATATAATATAGATACACACGTAGATATATATAATTAGGGACATATAATAAAGGGGTGCAGAGAGGGACCCAATTGCATGTTACAGAGAGAGAAAGTGTTGGATAGAGATAGAGCGAGAAGACTCAGTCATATGGTCAGAGTGAAAAATCAGTGTGTGATGGATTGGTAGTGTACGAACAAGTGAAAGCCTTCTCTACCTCTCTTTGTGTTATTTTCTCGGCGTTTTGAAGTCCCCTCGTATCCCATGCGATACAATTTATAGGTCGCTTCATATTTTAAGTTGTGTTTAAAGTTTTAAATTTAAAACTTTTGTTATATCATGGCTTTAAATTGTAACAATTTTTTTTATATATGAAAATTAAAAATTTTATATAATTTTTATTATATGTAATTTTTAAAAATTTTACACGATTTGTAATAAAAAATAATAAGTTAAAACTAAGGTGTGAATATACGGAAGAGGTTTTAATTGAATGCTTCTATCAAAAGTGGAAATTTAAAAAATTAAAAATTAAAAATTAAAAAATTAAGTGGAAGTGAGTGAGTGAATGGTTGGTCATTGGGGTAGTCAAAAGAACCCACGTGACTAGCGGGAACAGTCTTCCATGGATCTGCCTTCTCCGATCACGAGGCCTATTAAGTCTCAAACCCAATACATCAAAACCTCTGTCCGTATCCGTATCTCTGCGCCCTCTGTTCTGTCACCGCCAGCCTCCCAAGGAAAATGGAATAGTCTCCCACATTAAGCACTCCCATGCACCTTCTCTCAGTGCGCGCGTGTGCCTGAGACTCCACATCCGATCCAATATATACAGCCACTCTATTTGGTGCCAGCCAGAAGCATCGATCAATAAATAATATAAAACTTTTAATAATTATATTATAAAATAAAAAACTAAAGCTACTTATATATTATAATTTTTAAATTAATATTTTTAATTTCAATTCATCTTTTCAATACTTTATTAAATTCTTCTACATATAAAACAAACAATTATCTTAACCTTATCGATGTATCTTCTTATTTATAAGATATTTAAAAAATAAATTAAAATTAAAAGCTTAAATTAAAGGTGTAATATGGTATAAGAGTTTTATATTATAATATAGCTTTACACTAATATTTGAGTTAAAATTGATAAGTTTTAATTGATTTTGTCAAACACAAGCTTGAAACGTTGAATCTTTAAACATTGAATAAACTTTTTATTGATTTGATGTTATATTGGAAATAGTTTAATATGATGTACTAAATTTTTGACGCATACAATCGTTGATCAAATCAAAGTTTAAAATAATAAAAACTATCAATATGATTGCTAGGATGGTTAATATGATAGTTAAAACGGTTTGTTAAAATTATTTTTATTGTAACATGTGAGAGTTTTACGTTATAGTGATTTTTTTATTATTCTTGTAACATATAAGAGTTTGTATTGTTTGTAACTAGGACGAGGTCTGCATCTTCTCGCATTTTATATATCTACCCCTTTACTCTCGGTTTATGCTCTTATTAAAGGAGATTCACGGATGTGACCTGACCCCACTTCCAATCCTTCCCCTGAAACCAGTCAATCTCGTACTAAGAAAAAGGCTAAGCATTGTCATAATCATGCCCCATTCACGGTATATATACTTATACTTTGATTCGATTTTAGACCTAGAGTATCAAATACCATATGTTTCGCCAAAATATTGCTTAGCTTTTAAAGTTTGTCGTGCTATTGCGCCTTCAAAACTAAGCAGGACAAGCTGATAAGTTGTGTGTTTTATCTATAAATATATATATATATATATATAATTGTACTTCTCATAAATACCACAATTACTTCAGCTTGGATAGTTATCAATAGAGCTAGCTCGTATTATAAATTCTCCAGTCCTCTTAATATTTTTAGACGTTAATGTTTGAAGAGATGGTGCTCTCTCTTTGTAGACAATAATTTTAGTTTTTCAAGTGTTATATCAATAGCGGAGCCACACATTTTTTATTATTGACGGTACATGTCACACCCCAGAGTATGGTAGGTGACGTAGTAGGTTAATTAAGTTAATTAAGTAGAAATTTAGTTAAAACATGAGTTGAAAAATTAAGAAATTATTAATGAAAAGTGATAATTTTAAAATCTTTTTAAAGCAAGCAATTATAACATTAAAACAAATAAGAATAACAAAATAAACAATATGGGAATAATAACTAAGAACTAAGGAGAAACGAGAATGGGTCCCACTGACTCACATCTTATGCACACACATAATCCTGACAATATTAAATTACAACCACAGTCCAAAGTAAAGAGAAAAGTTAAATAATACATGCCTTGATTTTACTATTCGAATAACCTACTTGGTTTTTCTACTACTCGAATGTCCTGTTTGTAGACTCTTCTCTGATCCTAAGCTAATATCCACCTAGAGGGGGAAAGGATTTTAAAACAATCAAAATGTGATCGAAAGGCTCAATAGGACTATATTTTAAAACATTTAATTTTAAAAAGAAAATTTCCATTATTCAAGAAAATAGTTAGAGAATGAACTTGAATAAATAAATAAATAAAATCCAATAAAAATTTATCTTACCAAAACTATTTATTGGTAGACCAGAAAGAATATCATTTTTTGTTTCATGGGCAAACCATATATATTTCACCACTGTAATGACCCACCTGGGTTTTGGGACCTGCCTCTAAGGTCGCGCTCTACACGACCAGATCTCTGATATGGCATCATGCCCTTATATATATATTCTCTATAAATATTATAAATCTCTTTTTACCAAGTATTCTCATTTACATCCATTATGAGATTCATTATAAAAATCACCTTGATTTACTGTTTATGAAAACAGTCAATAAAAATCATTTTTCAATCACTTATTGAAAACATTTGATAAAAATTTTTTAAAGCCAAAATCCTTTAAAAATCTAGGTTATCAAAGGATAGGGGTAGAAGTCCTATCTCAAAACTTGTGCCGGTACCCTACACCATAATCTCGGTCCGCTATACGTTAGCTCCGCGAATCCACGAACAACCATAAATGTATAATAACGTAGTCTATCAGTATTTAGATTAAAATATTCTACGTTGTTAACTATTTCATGGGGTCCTAGTTTCCATAGAATTTTATAAAATTATACTGTAACGTTAAAATCTTAATCGGGGTCCAAAACGGTGAAAACGAGTGAAAAATCACAAAATCTCACCATGCCCCGTCGGCCTGTCGGTCACCCTGGTTCGGTCGGCCGAACTGTCCAAAAACTAGCTCCGGTCGACTAAACTTTTTCAGATTCGGCCTGCCGTTCGTATGAATCCAGCTTGTCGATCTGGAAAATTTTCAAAATTTTTCAGGTAGGGGTCTCGACCTCCTCGAGCCTAAATCTTCAATTTCAACTTGTTTTCTCAAATCCCAGGCATAGATAATGATCATGATTGATAGAAAGACATAATAGAACACTTTTTAACACATTTAAACAAGTTTTACACAAAAAATTTAAATTAACCTGAAAATAAAAAAAATAGAGAAAAATAAAAAATCTTGATTTAAATATGTTTTTGACCAAACAAAACTTAGATTCTAAGTATTTCAAGTCTCTCTAGCTAAGATTGAGGGTTTTCTAAACTTATGAAAGCTTAAATTTCAAAATACAAGAAAAATTGAAAAAAATTGAAAAAGTTTTAAAACTTTGAAAACTAACATTAGATTTGAGCTTCAAATCGTGTTTTTGGTTGCTCAATCGCGTTCTTGAGCCTCCAATTTGTTGAAAAACCGAAGCTTTGATTCAAATTTTGAATGAGAGAGAAATAGGAAAGAATGAGAGAAACACATAGAGAGGGAGAGACGAGAGAGTGAAAGAAGAGAGAGAGGCAAAGGACGAGAATGAAAGGGAGAAAGTAAAGGAAGTGAATAAATAGAGAAAAAAGTGAGCGGTTTCACTGTGTGAAAACTTTGTGCTGCCCATGGTTTTGTAAAACGGGCATTTTTGACATTTAATAAATTGTTTCGTTTCAAATATTCAAAATAATAATTAAAATAATTAAGAGTACTTAAAAATCATTAAAATAATAAAAAAAACAACTTTAATCTGAAAACTTCACAAATGATCAAATTAAGTTTAAAACATTCATTACGGCACACTAATCTACCATTTAACACATTATTATCATTTAATTAATTTCAAGGCATCACAGTACATGTTCCTATTCAAAGTCTAAAAAATGAAATTTTATTCTTAAAATTAGATGTGCCCAAATCTTATAAGAAAAGCTATATCATTGGTTTAGCTTGAAATAGTAAGGAAAAAAACTCTTAGTTGGTTGAGCTTTGATATTCTCTTAGGTATTTTTTAAACAATGATATAAATTAATGTTGAAATTTCTTCAATTGAAGCATTACCTTTTCACTATTACAGTTCGAGAGCATTATTTTATAGATTTACTTGCTACCTTTGTTTCATTGATTTGAACTCAACATATTTAACATAATTTCGTTTAAATTCTCTATTCAAATCTCTAAACTAAAGGACAAAAGGTAGCATACAACAAAGTCAAGTTAATATTATTATTTATTTTAAGTGAATACTTATGGTAGGATAAATAATTTAAGTACTGTTATTTCAATGATTTGATCATTAAATATCTACGTTAAAAATTTATAACGCGTGATACAAAAGTGTTTTTACTTATACATCATACTGTTAACTTTTTTTTTTAATGCTTAATTAAATTATATTGCCTAATGATGAAATAAAAATACATATCTTATTATAAGTTTTATCAAAATTTAAAGTAAGAACGCGTGATTCAAATTCGTGCCCTAAGCATTAAACGTTGATCCGCATGTTAGCTACTAGACTATGTTCCTCGCAACATGCAACAGGACCATGTCATAATATCTTTCTTTGCCAATGATATTACGTGACAATGGGTATAAATAGTTTTTTTTATTGCTTCAAAGAAAGCAATTGATCAAAACAGAACATGATGTGTACATTGATGTGAATTGGTAATGAGTTACATCCATCTATCCCATCCTTTCATCACGCGCATTTATGAGGGCGGTAGAATATACATATATATATATATACATATATAATTATATATATAGGTCTCTGTCTTATTTAGTGTCACAGAAGGTATAATAATAAGTTTTCAACCAAACAATGACCACACTTCTCCAAAAATCAAATCATATCAAATATATCCCCCCACTTTTCCCTCCCCGCCGTTAGTTTGTTTGCAGGGGCGTCAAATCCGTCAAAATCTCCCCCCCCCCCCCCCCGGGAAAGTAAACAAATCAGTTACAACAGCAGCCAGTTTTTGAGCTATAACTCGCTAGCTATACTACAACAAACCAGATGTATGAATTATGATCATATAAGCCGTACTTTGGAATCACGTGAACCCCCTAACAAACAAAGCAATTTCGTCATGATAAACACCTCAAGCTTTTTAATTTGTGTGTGTGGGAAGTATTGGTGATAGTGGAAGATCCGGAGATTTTGATCGGTCAGAAGAAAAAGCTAAAGAGGAGAGAGCGAGGAGTATGATAAAGGCATAGTCTGCAATCATCAAAGCAACACCTGTTCGTGTTTGTTGTGCCAAAAGAGAGAGGTTTTGGGTCAAAGATACAAAACTGAAAGAAAAGAAAAGGAAAGAAAAGGTCAAAAAAATTACAAAACAAGGAAAAAAAAAAAAGACCACAAATATAAAAATGAGTAAAGGAAAAGGGTGACCCACATCCATCATGGCCAAGCCCGAACAAACAAACTGCTACCCCATTCGATCAAAGATTCAAAAAAACACAAAAAAAGGAAAAAAAAAAAAAAACAAGTTAGAGAGAGAAAGAAGGAAGAGAGAGAGAATCAGATCGTCTAGAGATTGGTGAGGCAGTGTTCGACAAACGGGACGACCACCACCACCGCTTTCCAAAAGATGCTCTCTATTCGCTTTGTAAACTACGATTATTAAGCCCAAGACACTAAACGTTACATTTTGCCATTTTGCCACATGCACCAGACGATAATCCCCATGCACTCCACGCGCCTCTTCTCTACGTGCAGCCACCTCCTTTCCTCTTGTTTAACATCTGTTTAATCTTTAGTTATAACTAAAGTTTTAAATTTAAAAAATATAATATATAAGAGTTTAATAATGTAATAATTTTTTATTATAATATTTAAAAACTTTACAGTAATTTATAGTTATAACTAATAAATTAAAACTTAAAAATAAATTTCCAAACACCCTTTTACTCCTTTCAATTGATTTGAGTGCAGCGACTGTCGAACACGGACTTCAATTGGGAGTGGGGGAGATTAGGAGCCTGCTCTATTGCCCATAAATCCGCGTCATTAATGAGGATCCGTTTTATTCTCCTTTTAATGGAACTCTGGGATTTGCTCAATCATGCAAGGACCAAACAAAATCTAATTAATTTATTTTTTTATGTTTTGCATCCTCAGATAATGATATTACAAGGTCTTACATGGTCGTTGATCATGATGTTATGTGGGTCGTTGGATTTGGTGGGGCCCGTTTCGTCTCGGTTCCTCTTTTCCAAGGCACGAGCAGGATCCTATCTGATCTGCATCTCTCATAAATACTCATCACTATCGTTAATCAAGGTGCCACGTGGGCGTAGTGGAGGGATTTACTTGCATGCATGCATGCAAATGTTGATATAACTCGGCCTTTTAAAAGAGGGGCTTAAAATAATAATAATAATAATTAATAAATAAATTAAAATTATTAAATCACCAGCTTTGGAACCCCTATTAAAATATATACATTCCTCAAAAGCAACTAAGATACAACTGGAATGTCTGTCCCTTTTTTTTCTCTACCTATGTCTCTTGTAGGTTTTCTGGATGGTTTTTCTTTTTTCCTTTATTTTCTTTTTCTTTTTCTTTTTCTTTTCTCTCTCTTTTTTTTTTTTTTTTTTGGGTTGTTGGGGTGGTTTCTTTTTGGGTTTTTGCCTGGGAGGCTTGGGATTGGTCTAGTGTTTTTGTTGTTTTGAGTACGGTACAGGATCTTCTTTGCCACGTAAGAGTAAAATAATAATATTATTTTAATAACATTGGGTCTTAAGTGGATAAATAAATAATAAAAGGAAAGAAAAAGCAAGTATATTGTGGAGAAGGCGTGGTGGACCAGTAATTGGAAAGGGGAGTTTAGGAAAAACCCCTAATAAGCAGTCCTAAGAAAGTTATATCCTTGTCAGTATCATATGACATCTAAGAAACACTGTAACCTCTTATTGTCTCCTCCAAGGAGGTCTAAGTCTAACCATCACATAAAGCCCTGCTGCCAATAAAGGTATTGGTAATACATTTTTTTTTTTTTTGGGTTTTTATCTTTATCTTTTTTGTGTTACTTTAAACTTATGAACCAAACATGATAAAATATAATTATGATCAACAAAAAGAAATAAAATATAGTTCTCTTCTCCTCTTTAAAGAATTCCCATTTCACTGAGGTTACATTGGTCTGTTTTCTATCATATTGGTGCGAGGCAACTTCTTGAATTATGCAAAAATAAAGTTCTATTTCGTATTTTGTAATTGCTAGAACTGTTACAGACGGAATATATACCGTCATCAGAATATATTGCTGTTTTCTGACTCTCTAGGAATTAGTGAATATAATTTCAAATGAAATGGCTTATATAAAATGATTTTTTTTGGTTTTTTCTCCCCTTATTTGAGAGCAATGCTAATTTTAGAATCAGGTTTGTTCCTGAATTATTGTTCATAAATAGCCTTTATTTGAGATTTTGGTTTAAACCATGAACGAACAGTATAAAACTCTCAAAAACTACAATAAAAAAACAAAACTTTATTACAATGTAAAGTTTTGATACACTATAGTTTTCAAATCAAAATTTTTAGTTCCAATCGTTCTCTCAAACACCTTATTATAACTGCTTGTCCTTACTCTTCATTAATCAGTACATTATATTCATGATTATAACTCAAACTGGAAATTTAAATTAAAAAAAAAGGAGTAAACTATATGGGGAAATAGTGGTTTGTGATAGAATAAGGAAACGGACGTGAATCTGGTATAAAGAAAATCCACCGACACGCTTTAAGTGCCAGAAACTAGGGAGTGGTATCGTTGGCTCAGGTCTAGTCTTCTTATGCATGTCCTTTACCTACCAAATCTACCATTGCTTTTCCCTAACCTCCTATGATGTATCTTTTTCTTCTGTTTACTTTGAATCTCTTTTGAACCCTTTGCGCAGATCATCAAGACTGCGATAATACACATACGTTTCTCTTTCATTTATCATTATTATTATTTAAAAAAGAAAAAAGAAAAAGAAAACTTGTCATCAATTATGTCAAGGATCTGAAGAAATGGAATATTCAATCATAACAGCGAAGAAAAATGGCAAGCCTAGCATTGCCTTGGTTTTGATTCCCTCAGTGGCATAGGAATATTGAATGAATAAATTTGGATTATATATATATATATACTGCACAGCAACCTTAGCTGCCTCTTTTCTCTCTCATGCAAGCTCTGTCAGTGATAGTTCACACTGCATCGTTTGCCTGTTCAATAGAGAAATCATTCAGTAGATTAGATGTATCATGTTATTACACACATCTTTTTAATTAAAACAACATTTCAATAACTTGTCTATATTAATTTCACGTAATTTTATTTATCTCTTAATGTGTTTTACGTTAAGTTTTTTTTTTTCCAAGATATTTTTAACATTTTAAATTCTTGACAATTAGGCTCAGTAATTCTGAAATCTTAATTCCTGACTCCACAAACTAATTGCAAAAAGATTGCTCCACAAGTCCTTAGTTAACTCTTCTGTTAAACTTTATTTTTTCTTGAATAAATTCTAACTCTCCAAGTTTTTTGGCGGTTAGGTCTCCAATTTTTTACTTTAGCAATTATTTTTTTCTAAGTTTTTTGTCTTTTTGTTTCGAAGTGAGTGAAAATACTAATTTGTAAAGTGAGAAGGTTATTGCATTTGGCAAGAAAATAATATGTGATGACATTACCTTAAATGTATAAAAATGAAAAACACCATAAAATCAAATCAAATCTCTTTTGAGTGCAAAAAAAAGTTAGGCATAATTTTTGGGAGAAGTTTTAGTAAAATGTAAAACAAATATTTATCGTAAAGATATCGATATAGATTTTTATTTTTAAAAAATGTTGAAAAATATTGAGAAAATATCAGAAAATATATTTTTTCTAAAATATATAATAAAAATAGTTAATTTTGATTTTTATTATTTCAACTATTTATACTAATTTATTAGTGATGAGATATTTTCCCATTAATTTATTATTTAATAGATAAAGAGAGGAAGCGAAGAAATTTATAGCCTTCGAAATGAGCACAAATTTTTATATTCCCTCGTTAAGGGGCATTCTTCTGTGTTTTTTAGGTATATAATAAAATCTTAACAGTGAAGTTAAAATATAACAAAATTTTACAAAATATTTTAAGGATTACAAAAATTAATATTATTGAAATAGTTATTACGTAATTATGGGCCAAGTGGGTATAGTTGTGTTGTATTATGAGCCAAAAGCAGATTCATATTTGGTAAATTTTTCAAAGCTGTTGTGGATACTAGAAGGAAAATTACAAGTGTTTGTTAAACTAGGTATAAAATTGCTATGAAGATGTATAACAACGAAAATAATTAAGTTTATTAAGATTGTTATAGTTTAAGTTTGTAATTTTAATTTTAAGATCAACATATGTAATATTTATACATTAAAATAATAAAAAATGTAATTTTATTTTTCTTATTTTATATGTTTTTACAAAGATAATTTACTTTTATTAAACGAGATAAATCATATTTTCAAGTAAAAAAGAAATAACATAAAATTAAAAAAAAATAATACAAAATTCAAAGCTGATGAAGTTTCGAATTGCTAACATATGATAGAGGATTTCTTGGAGAATCTAGAAAAGTTGACTTTTCAACAATGATGTTATTAATTTGTCAAAGGAATTATGGATCTTTTTTTTAATTTTAATTAAATTAAAAAATCACTCAAAATAAAGCTCAAAACAACATTAAAAAAAGTACTTTATAAATTATCTATAAACTTACTGTATTGATCCGATTTTAATTATTATGAAAACAGTAGATTAGACATTATGTATTGTAATTAGTTTTAGTTTAATAATTTTAAAGTATGACAGCAGATACTGTTGTAAAAGAAACAACCCCTGCCTTAATTTCTTATTAGGCAACAATTTTTAAAAGCAACTTGCAAAAATAGGGCTTATTAAACACCCTAAATTGCTATAAGATGTTATACAAGTTAAGAGGAGCCTCTAAAAAAATTCCAAACGGGCTCTATATAGAATAAACTATAATTATTATGTGATTTTGCTATTTCTTAAATATTTTGAAAATTTTGCTAAATTTTAATTTTTTCATAGAAATTTTGCTATGGAGGGAAATTCATACATTATGATTATCAAGCTTTTGGAAAAAATCTATAACGATGGTAGTAAGTAACATATTTTTGAAAGTTTTGTTAAGTAAATAATATATTTTAAAATATTTGAAGCAATAACATGTTTACTGGTAAATAACTTATTTATTTACAAAGAGTAAATAAATTATTTATGTCCTATAAATAAATTGTTTACTAGTAAATTATTTACTTCAACAATGTATTATATGTTGAATTATAAACATGTTATTTTCTTCTTTATTCCAAAATTGCGAGGGCGTTGTTAACGGGCTTTTGTGGCTAGAAGCCCATGTAGCCATAAATGGGCCAGTTGCTTAAGGCTTGGCCCAATCATTAACAGGCCCAAGTTGCTGTGCTTCTTACATGGACTAATCCACCGCCTACGATGTCCAGGAAACGAGTTGCCGTTTGCCCTGTAAGGGCAATATATGGTTCAATTTCTCGGCCGTTTGTAACAAAGGCCGTTGCAACAAGCAAGAGCTGCTGTGTTGGTTGATTCCAAAGGCGGGTCCTTGATTCACCTGAAAGCCAAAGGTGAGCCCTTTATTTCATTCTATTTCCGTTTTGAAAATGGAAACTTGTTATCTTATGTTTTAGATAAACATCGCTTTCATACGTTCTTGTTTAGAGAATATTAAAAATGATATCTTATAGTTTTTAAAAACATGATTTTGATATTTGAGTCTGTGTTTCTTGACGTAAAATTTTATTTTTACCCTCTTTTTTAATGAATTTCAAAATAATTTTGTAAAACTATAATAGAAAATTAAAACAAAAAAAAATTAATCAAGACTCATCAAAGAAAATAATAAATTGCTCGAAAAGTTTTCAACCTTTTTAAAGAGAAGTGATTTGGCCAACAACATTTTTTTAGCTAAAGTAAGTTTAACCTTTCCTTTTAGGTGCAAAATCACTAAACATAACTAGCATACCTCAAATTTAAGGTTATGTGAGACGCACACGAGCTATTTTTAACAAAAATATGAAATTGCCCTCACTAATAAATCAAATACATTAATAATTATTATTTTTGCTCTAATTCAAAAATAAAATAATTAAAAAATGCAAAAAACTCTCCTCCCTCGCTCCTTCACTGAAGAACTCCTAGCCCATTGGAGACCCCAATCCCTCCCTCGTCGCCAACCAGAGACCCCAAGCAATCCCGCTCTTCCTAGTCGAACCTCACCTGTCGTGATTGACACCAACCACACGAAAATTCCCAAACCAAGAAAATAAAAAAACACAAAACCCACTTTTTCTCTCCTTCGTTTGCCATTCAATTTGTTGATGAAGAGAGAGAGACAAAATTTATTTCAATATCGAAACGCGTTATTGTTTTTCGACTTAATGACATCATCTAACTCCCTGGGGAAGGAGCATAACAACGCTACTGTCATCCAATGAAACAGTCAGATCAAGCTAGAAAGGGTAAGTTAAAAATTTTAACATAATCTCAAGGTTATAAAATTATATTTTTAAAACCTATAAAGTATCAATTAAACGTTTTCTTTAAATAATAAAGTATCAATATGGCATTTTCATTAAATATGGGTACCAAAAATGAGAAAAACGTTTGTTTTTTTTTCCTCTTCTTTTAGCCGTTGGACCCTCTCGGTCTCTACTGGTGCGTTTACCATTCGGACCTTCAGTTTGGAGAAGGAAAACAATCCGAATTCGCTCCTTCATGTAGCGTTTTCGTCGGAGGAAGAAAAGGAAGCTTCTAGAAAATTGGGGAACTGGTTTTCTGTGGATTGCTTGAGAGATTCGGAGGAAAAATGGGGCTTCTCAGTATCATTCGGAAGATCAAGAAGAAAGAGAAGGAAATGCGCATTCTCATGGTGTACGTAAAATTAATCTCTCTTTCTAGATCCTCATTTCCGTCTTGAAATTAACGGAAATTTTTGTTGATTTTAATGTTTTTCAGTGGTCTTGATAATTCTGGAAAGACCACAATTGTGTTGAAGATTAATGGGGAAGACACTAGCGTTATCAGTCCCACACTGGGCTTCAACATCAAGACCATCACTTACCAAAAGTAAGATTTTTCTCCTTTTTTTTTTTTTTTTTTAATTTTATTCTAGTCAAAATTAATCAATTGGAACATTTTAGCATACAAGTATTGGGGATCGCACAGAGACTCTGGTTATCAAGAAAATAGATTTGGAATCACTTTACTATTCCCAAATCCTGAAGACTTTGGACCCTTGAAATTTCCAGTTTGTATCTTTGTATTAGCAACTGAATGAATCTCAGATGATGTGGAAATCTTGAATCCATTTCACATGATTTTGTTATCCTACAGGGTATGTGGGAGAACAGTTAGAACTGAAAATGTTGATTTGAATAGTATGTAAGAGTTTTATATTTTAACAATTTTTTACTTTTTATTGTAGCTACTGAGAGATTTACGCTGCCAAACAACCCATTAAATTGGCTTTAGAGTCTTACTTTCTAATATCCTCCTATTAGCTTCTATTTATAGGTGGTAATTAAACCTTTGATGGGGTGTTTGGGAGTGGTAGGAATCACTGGTTTCCACCACAAAATAAGTTATGAACAGTAAAAAGCTCTCACATGTTACAGTACCAATAAAAAAAATTGCTACAGTGTAAAACTCTCACATGCTACAGTAAAAGTAGTTTTCACCACTGGTTCCTACTATTTTTTCAAACACCCACTGAGAGTATTACAGTAACTTCAAAAAATTCTTTACCAAAAAATCACGTAATTTTAAACTTGTAATTTAAAGCCTCATAACATTCCTTTTAACCAGGTTAGTTGTTGATGCTTATCGGAGTTCGATAGCGGATCAACACTATGTGCGACTGCGCACGGTAAACTGCTCTTCCTTGTTTGGCTTTGTCTGATCGGGTGGACTTGTAATAAGAGGCAGGACGCTTCGGAGGCAAGAAAAAGACAGGTCAGTCAATAGACAAGGGCTCTTCGATGCTTAAGGCAGGGGTTGCTCGACAGAGAACTGGAACTTGTTAGGTGGGAAGGAGCTCTGCCGAGCAACCTCTGCCTTGAGCATCGGAGGCATCCCTTCTCTTGTTGCAGGTCCACCCGATCAGGTGGAGCCAAACAGGAAAGAGCAGTCCATCGTGTGTAGCTGCACGTGGTGTTGATTCACCGCTGAACTCCGGTAAGCATCAACATTAGTATTGTTGTAGCTTTTAAAATAATTGTCGTTAGATGTACTGGCCACTGGGTTAGTGATATGAAGCAGGTGAGTGTCTGGTAAAAAGTTTTCCTCTAATCCCATAGGGGTTCAGTATAATAGTTTGATTATTTACATTTTTGCATGATCTTCTTACCTTAATTTGGCTTTAGAGGCTTTGCATAAAGGAGAAAACTGAGCTGCATATGCCGTTTGCTGGCGATAAGCAATGTTTAAATTGCCATTGTACTGAACTTGATGACAGGTATACACTTAATATATGGGATGTTGGGGGCCAGAAAACTATACGATCATATTGGAGAAACTATTTTGAGCAAACTGATGGCTTGGTATGGGTGGTTGACAGTTCCGATCTTAGAAGATTAGACGACTGCAAAATGGAACTAGATAATCTTTTGAAGGAAGAGGTATGTACCTTCTTACGTTTTTAGTTGCAATTGAGTTGAACAATCTTTCTTGGTGCTTTTGTCTACCTAGCATAGAATATGCCTCTTCTTAAACACATGAATTACTTTTGGGGCAAATTTTCAGATACTTCTCAACTTCATGAACTCGCTGTGTTTGGCTATGTAGTTTTCTGATCATGACTGCTCGATTAATGTATGGTTTTCTGAACTTGATGGTCTCTTTCTATATTCTCAAAGGATTAAAAGGATAGATGGTACTTTTTTCAGGGATATCTGTTCAATTTCGGTATTCAAGTTTTTGAATTTTCCTGTGTTTGATGATTAGTTGTTTGGTCATTTGACAGAGGTTGTCAGGCGCATCCTTATTGATATTGGCAAACAAGCAGGACATAAAAGGCGCCCTTAGTCCAGAAGATATTGCTAAAGTAAGGCTGCAACAATACTATTGTCTCGGTTTTTGCTATCAAAAATGCGCTTTGTTCGACCATTTACAATTAAACGCGCGTTGTTGACTGGTAAGTAGTGTTTATGTGACTTATTTTTTCTGAAATATTGTTTATTATAAACCTGTAGGTTCTTAATCTGGAGGCCTTGGACAAAACGCGACACTGGAGGATTGTGGGCTGCAGTGCTTATACGGGAGAGGGACTTCTTGAGGGATTTGATTGGTTGGTTCAGGACATCGCTTCTCGAATTTACATGCTTGATTGATGCTGCTACGCCCCAGTTTGAGTCCTTTGTTGGATTGAAGAATTCTCCAAGTATCAAGACTAGTTAAATTGATTCTACAAAGTCTTACAGGCTATGTCAACTCTGACGAGGTAATGTTTTTCGTGGTAAGCCAAGTTTTAAAATAGAATGGCAATGTGTAGATGATGATTCCGGGCATTTTGGAGGTGATTGATTTATCGAGGACGTGACCCTTTTGCATGGTGTAGGAGTCTCGAGTATTTTTTTTCTTCTCAGTTTTACAAGTAAAAGTCCTAATCTCTTAACTTCAATCCATGTATACTCCACTCTTCGTTATGGGTATGTTATTTCACTGAAGTCTCAATGCAACAGTTATGGGCTGTCATACTTCCATGATGATTTAAAAAAAATGTATACTGAATGGTTATTTGTCGTTTTATTAGCAAAGACAAAAATATGGAGATTAAAAAGGCAAATGGCCTTTCATCTTTAACAAGTTAAATTAAAAGACAACAAACTTTGGCTTCGTTTGGCAATCTAATTGGAACTTGCTAGGTGTAAAGCTCTCACATGCTACAGTATTTTAGTTCCAACTTATAATTTCAACTATGTTTCCATGCACTTTCTTGATGATTGAAATGAAAAAATTTGGTTTTAAATTGAAACGATAGTAACCAAATGTCGCTTTTCTTGTGAAAACGTCGTCAAACGTACTAGTACTCTTTTAAGGGCAATATACATAAATAACCCCTCTATTTTATTAAAATACTATTTCAGATTCGTAAGTGCTTTTTTTTTTTAACTGTACCAATATGTTTCACAAATTATATAAAGAATGCCCCTGTTATTATAGTAGATCAAAACTAAGGAATGAATTTACATAAAATAGTGTGTTTTGTGCTTGAACATGCATCTATTCTTGAACAACAATAGAACTTGCATCTAAAAAGACGTTAATCTGCTTCTAGTGCGTGTAGAGTCAATGATTACGAATTTAACTCAACTTTGACGATGCATTGAGTGACTTATCCGGAGTAACAAGTTGCACAGCATGTTTGTGCGTGTGCGTTTACTTGCATCACCACTGTACGGCTATATATTTAATTCATGTTTGCATGCAGGTTCTATTGTTGTTTGAGTATGTATGTAAGTTTAAGCATGAAGAGCACCATTTATTTAACAATAATAAATGCATGAATTTCATCTCTTAATGTTGATATTTTCTAACGACAATGGATGTTTTTTTATGTGATTTATAAAACCCAAAGGCACATTTATCTTTCAAAAACCACAGGTCTAAATTAGCATTTCATCAAATTACAAGAAATATTTATGTAATTTTCCCTATGAAAGTGAAACAAGTAGATATCCTCGGGTTATTAATGAAAACAACTATTTAATCAATGACTAATCACATGGTGTAGTGTAGTGATATCTATCTCTTCTTAGGAATCGATTGCCTAACAATTTCAGGTTATGAATTAAGCAAAACCACTTCTGACTGATACGTTGCTAAAACAAAATTTGACTTCGTTGGGGTAATAGGTTGCAGTCAATAGGCCAACTTGCAAAAATAAATTTGCGATCTAATCAAGCAATCTTCTATGATACTAGCCAAAAGAAAAGAAAAGAAAAAGAAAAAAAAAAGCAATCTTCTATGTGACAATCCAATTGGGATGAATGAGGACATTCATCTCAGCAGCCACTAAAGTGCCTCTTGAATGAGCCTTTCTGTAAGAGCTTTAGGAAGCCCCATAACTGCATCACTTGTTCCAATCTGTCCCACATAAGATTGATGTTATCTCCAACAAATAACATAGGAAAAACTGTAAAATGCCAACTAATCCACAAAGTGAAAACACTTCAAATACTCTTAAACGAACATGAGAAGTGATAAGAGAGCTAACCACTGCTTCTACGAACCGCAATATCAACGGATTTTCCAGTGTCAAGCCTCCAGCGACGTTGAGCGTGATTGCCTCTTCTACCTGAGCACAACTCAAAGTGTTCATAAATCACCTTCAAAGAAAAGAAAAAAAAAGAAGTGAAAATGAAAAATAAAAAAGTATCTCAAGAGAATACATCATCGTAAAAACTTACGAGGCTATCAATAATTTCATCTGGTATGTCATGGAAATAAACCTGTGTGTATGCATACACCAATTTGCGTAATTCCTCACAATGCGCATGGCCATGAATAAATAGTATAGCACCATTGTAAGAAATGAAAAAAGGACTATAACAGTAACGTTATTTAGTTATTGAAATCTTTAAAGACAGTCAATAGGTTGTACTATATCAAAACTTCTAAGATTACAAATCGACAATCCCAACGTGTTATTTATCAATTCGATTCCGACATATTGCAAATACTATTTTTGGCTTGAAGCAATTTAACCATCACGTTTTAGAAGGCGGCTACTAAAATTGAACGTAAGGGGTAATCAAGTGGTATAGTACCTCTGCTCTCTCCCATCCTCCTTTTCTTTTCCCTGTTTTGAGATTGGTTACAAGTACAGATCCCACGACGGCTGCTTGACTACCAGAATAGCCTGCAACTCATATAGACCTGATCACTACATTATAAGTCAGTTCTTGAAAAGAGAAAGAAGCTTAAGCTTCGGCAGTAAACCTTTGATGAAATCCCGCGCTTCTTCCTTGCTGGAGGGTTTTTCTCTGATCACCCCTTTGGATACAACCACCTAAAAGACAATGACACAATGATGTGAAAAATCAAACTGTTCTTATTTTTTGAATAAAGAGATAGTCTAAAAGAGAACAAGAAAAAATTTCAATAGAACACAATCCCGTTTGCTTTTCTTTTCACCTATAGTTTATTCATTGAAAACAGGCCATATTCGAGGCTAGTTTTAAGTGCCAAACGATGCATAAGTCATTTAGACATGTTAAAAAAGGGGCTTAGACTAATATCACTTTCCATTGAACAGCATTCAAACATCTGACTGGGTACGCTCTATTCACAAATTGCTTATCAAGGCATAGTTTGTCATAGAGCATGGTGTCATAGACTTCTAAAATCATCAAGAAGTTTCTTTTCTGCCTTATGAATGATACCCCAGATATTATAATTCAAAAAGAAAAGCTTTCTTGTGCAAAAGGAGACAAATTTATGCTTAAAATAGACACATGAATTGAAGCATACTGTGTCTGCAGTAATTAAGAGTTTTTCCTCAGCACTTTCTTCCAATTCACCTCTACTTTTGAGGCTTGAAATTATGGCATCTGCCTGAAAGAAGGAAGGGGGCCAAAAAAAAAAAAAAAAAAGAAAGAAAGAAACTATAGCCAATTCAAAGACAATGAAACTCATTGGAGCCATCACTAATCAATCTTTTTTTTTGGAAGGATGTCCAAGCAAGATGTAGAAAATACAAGGTTATAAACAATACCAAGTACAATATAAGAAAGAAGACGTACTTTTGCCTCAGCTAAAGCCATCACCAATGCTTCTGGCTTTTCCTTTCTAATACTTCTCTCATCTATGTCTGCAGTCTAAAGCCATGTTATCCAAAATCAGCAAACATATGAAGTCGAAACTCCACTTTAAACAAGCAAAAAATAAATAAATGAATAAATAAATAAATAATACAGAAATGCTCTTTCTATAGCCACTGTACCATTAAACTGAACTCGTATCCCATCTCCTTGAGAAGTTTTCGACGAGCCATCGATGCCGAACCCAATATTATCTGTCACAAAAATTCCTTTTAACTGTTACAGCTCAACTCTAAAACGACACAAACCAACAAACATACGTAATTTTAAGCAAAAACTCTATTTCAATTCAAGACATCTTCTGAGATTTTACATTCTCAAATGCCGAATCCATAATTTCCAACACAAAGCCTTTTGCTTACATGCTTTGAAAATACACAAATTACCCTTTTTGGTTTGGTTTGGTTTGCGTTGCTTGCACTTGAAATAAGTAGGTGGACCTAAAAACGGCAAACTACAGTTCTGAGTTTTGACGGAATAATGCAACTATGCAACGAACCTGGAACGACATCGTTGGCTCTGGGCCCTTCGCCTCACGTTTCTGCTTGGTTCGGATATGTGCAAGTTGCTACTTTTTATCCTTGATGGCGAACGCCCACCCGCTCCAATAAAACAGGGAAATGGCAAACACAGACAAGAAAATAAAATAAAATCTTCAAAATTATTTCCAATTTATTTTTTTGTTTATGTATTTATATTATTCCTTGTAAAAACGCAAATTAGAGGAAAGGGCTTTTTTTTTTTTTTGACCTTTTTTGTGAGTAGTGTAGTACATGTTTTAGAACTGTTAGATTTGATTAAAATTAATTGTATGAAAAATTCTTTTTATAAAAAATTATAATAAATGTGATTTTTTCAAAACTAATTATAATAAATAATAAGTTTTTAAAATACTTTAGTGAATAGTAATTTTATGATGTAATTTACATCCTTATTTAGGTAAATAATTTTTATTTACATAGCAAATTAATTGATTGAATGTGCGAATGCTGTATTAATTCTTTTGCTTACCTTGTATGTAATTCTTATTTATACTGTAAATAAGTTATTTACATCATAAATTTTTACTATAAATATTTGTAAATAATTTATTAACTCCTTTGTTTATAGTGCATAAATTTTTTTTATACCATAAATAAATTATTTACATCATAAATTTTTACTGTAAATATTTGTAAACAATTTATTAACCTCTTTGTTTAGTGTATGTAATTCTTTTTTATACAATAAATAAATTATTTACATCATACATTTTTACTACAAACATTTTCAAAATTTGATTTTTTAGTTAAAAAGTTTTATTTCCTTCATTCTCTTCAATTTTATTACAAAGTTGTTTGGTATTATTTTAAAAGTTTTTGAAAATATTTTGTATGCTTTTTGAGACAAAAATTTTAAAAACATTTCATCATAATTTTTTAAAAATTCTCATCTTTTAAAACAAAATTATTTTCACCTATTTTAAAAATACTACAAAACTATTGAATTCTATCCATAGATTTTTTTTTCCAGGTCTTACCCAAAAAAATTGTCCTTTCTTTTTTAAAACAGAACTTATTTACTCTGTCATAAATAAGGTCCACGTAAGTTTTAAAAAAAAAATGCTCTCGTATAAACTACAAAATAACCCTTAAAAATAAAAACACAAAACAAGTGAGATGTCAAAATGAATATAAAAAAGAAAAAGAAAAAGAAAAAGAAACAAATGGGTCATCCAAACGACGACGTTACCAGGTTCTTAACAGTTCACACCACCGCCGAACCTTGCCCTCCTCCCTCAATCAATCCCAAATTTCTCTTCATCCAAAAAAGGGAAGAAAAAAAAGAAGCCAAAAATGAAATAAAAAGAGAAAGGAGGAGGTTAATTCAGCAATCAGCATTGCGAAGAAGGTGTTGGGCAAATATGGCGTCGCAAAACGACAACACCGATCCAAGAACGTCGTCGTTTGATTCGGCTTCAGCTTCAGTCAGTTCTTGTCGAAGGAAGAAGAACTTCGGGAGTGGAAGTTTCGTTTCGGATTTGAGGGATCACGTTCACGAGTTTCTTCATGCTTCGGCGGACGAGCACAGAACTTGCTTGAAAGACACTATTCAGAAGGTGAGTCCCTCAAAAAAGACTTAAAACAACTTGTTTTTTTTTTCTCTGATGTTTATATATTGTTTGGAGTAACTGTTTTTCTGTAATTTCGTCTGAAGCAGTTATTTAGTACTTCGAAAGCTGTTAGAGAAAAAAAACAGTGATCGAAATGAAGGTGAAACTTCGCTTCCTCTTCAAACAACCATTTCGGATTAGAAACATTTTGTGTAATTTTGATTATTGGAAGCAAAAATGATTCTTTTAGACTTCGCTTAGCTACAATAGATTGTGTTTTGAGTGCAATTTTAAGTGACTATAATGATATTTGTAAATTGATAAGTAGAATGTCATCATGTTGAGTATGACAATTTGACATTTTGTCTTGAGAATTTTTGTCATTATCAAATTGAGTAGTATGACAATTTGAGAATTTTCTAGAGTTTTTGGCAATCAAGTTAGAATATAAACACTGTAGCATATGGAAGCCTTACGTTGTAGCATGCTTTTGCTTTACATTGTAGCATATAAAAGCCTTACAGTATAGCAGTTGAAACTTGGTTCCTAAACACACTCTTCATTTGTTTATGATCGGTTAAAATTATTTTTGGTCCTTACAGACGGATTCTCATTTTGGTTTGTAATTTTTTTAAAAACTTCCAGAACGAGTCTTAGCTCTACCAAATTTTTCCAAGACTGTTAACTCTTACTAAACTGTACATAGTGTGCCTTCTTTTGAAAAGATGTTGATAGTTGGATGTATAGAATAACTAATTTGGACAATTTAATAGACAGGGCACTCGTCCTTGGTCGTTGAAAAGTCAGGGACCAAAATGAAATTTAACCTATAGTTTGGAGACAAGAAATGATGTTTTTAGTATTATAGAACAATACTTCGAATAGTTTAGGAAGAGTAAATATATGTTCTAAATGACAGGGAAATAAGTAATAGAAAAGCAAGTAGATGTTTATGATTGTTGCTCAACAATTTGTGCAGTTACAGAAGAAAGATCGTGGAATTTAGTAACACAGGATAAATATATGGAGGAAGACAAAAGTGAATCCTGGAAAGTTACTGGTTGTTAATTGCTAGGTTTAGATCTACTTCTCAGAGAAAATGGTCCTCATCTCTTCCGGCTGGATTCTGTTCTTCATTAGATCTTTAGATTCTTCAGCCTGTAGAACAACATAAAAAAGTTAGGATATTAGTAGAAAAGAACATGGAAGGAAAAAAAATGAGAGCAAACAAGAAAAATGTTTTCTTAGTCGTCGATCGTTGATTGTAGAATTACTTACAAGATGAATATCAAAGGGCATTGTATCATCAAGTATGGTACTAGATGGAGGAGTTGAAATGTATTGATAGAGTAATTGCAACGAAATATGCAGTGAAAACCGTAGTTAGGACAAAACATCCTTGTTGAGGTAATGCACAATCAAGGATAAGAAAGTGCCAGCCGATGTAACAGATTTCACTCCTATATTTTCATGGTAAAAAATCTGTAGATATCTTTGGCTTAGGAATTGAACTGGGAAGTTCTTGTTGCTCAGAGTGCTGTACATAATGCCCACCAAAGGTTGTTGATCGGGATGGCCTTGTGTCGGCCATAACCATCAACTGTATACCAGATTGATTGGTGGGCATGATGATGATGCATGGGATAATGTCATTAATGCATTGGTTTTGGGCTTGTTAGATGTACAGGAAGAAGGATATTCCAAAATTAATACGAGTCGATTAAGGATTTCAGACCTGTTTCTGTAGTCTCATGACCTTGTTTTCAACTAGAGGTTAAGAAGCACTTACTTCTGCTCTTCATTGCCGATGTTGTTTCCTTTGCTACTTCCCTGATCTTTCCTATAATTGGGAAGGGGAATTTTGCCCGACTCAATGCGGTTGATGTCCTCTTGAAGGATCTCATATTGCCTCTTTACCTCCTCTTCTGTTGTCCCTCCAACAACCGTAGCTATTTTGCGCCAACGACCCGGTTCTTCCCTATCGTATATTGCCAGAGCATTTTCAAACAACTTATTTTGCTCGGCTGTCCAATTTGGACCGGAGTTTGGTGAAGAAGGCTGGTTATATGAATATGACATTCTGAAAAAAGTTTAATAACTTAAAAAAAGTTGGTAAAGAGATTAGTTTGGGATGATGAATCTTGGCTGATGGAAGGAACAGATTTGAAAATTCTACGTTGGGTGATGCTCAATGGTTTAGAAGGCATGGAATATAAATGAAAGGAGAAAAAAGTTCAAAGTCAAGCGATTAGCAAAGTGGTCCAAGAAGTTGCTGGTTATACTGGGAAAAGGAAGGTGCAAATTGGCAGACAAAATTTGCAGGATTAGGATTATAAAAATAATTGTATACTAATCAGGATCATGGAATGTGTGAGAGAGAGAGAGTTTCCAATGAGAGAAAGTTGCTTCCTTTTCAAGACTTTTCTTAAATCTAAACATCAAATAGAAAGTACTATGATCTTTATAAAATCTTGTAAGCATGTGCTTTTCATTAACAAAAGAATCCATAAACATTCTCGAAAGAAATGACCCATTAAACGTCCGTGAATATTATATCCAACTTCGATGTGTCGCTTAGCGTACACAGGATTTCTTTGCACAACAATCCTAGTTAAGTGAATCCGCGTTGCCTAATTAGCAGGTTAAACTACATGTTCTACATTGCTTCCGTGACTATGAGTGAAAAGTTTGTCAATCTAGGTACTATCTTCCAAGGCAAGGCATCCCTGCTAAAGAACAAATATATAAAATATATATATGTAGGTTAATAAGGGTAGAGGTATGATTGAACTTACAAGGTGAGAGACGAAATAGATTTTGAGAGGGCGAAATACAATTTTAGGAGGACCAAAAGTAATTTTAGAGGGTGAAATACAATTTTTATAATATTTTATATATAAAATTATAAGAAAAAAGTTTAAGGGTGCCCATTCACCTTGTCCCCATGTGCCTCCGCCCTTATATATATATATATATATATATATATATATATATATATATATTTCTTTAAAAAAAAAAACTTGATGGCTTATAATATGCAAGTTATGACTCCATCAAATTAGGATTTAGCATTTGTAAAGTTAGGCAGAGACTATTCTATTTGCTTTTATTGTTTATTTTTTGGTAGGAAGACTATTCTATTTGTTAACTTAAGGCAACAATATCCCATCTAAATAAACTATTCTCTCCATGTTTTATGGCAGTTACGAGGACCACATCATGGTTATTTATAGGAAATTTGACCACTAAACTACTACCTTTTTCTGGCTTCTAGTGAACTACATTATGCTGTCTAGTGTATATTACCAAAGTTCACAAGCATATATGTCTAACTGGCTATTCCTAAAGCTCTAACTTTGTGCCAATTGCCACCATTGTAACTCGAGACTGCAATATCTCTCCTAGAAAGACGTTCATACACATCTATTATATACAACTTCCCAGCGGCTACATTTTCTTTTCTTTTCTTTTTTTTTTTTTTTGAGTTGACCAAGGTGAACGAAATCTTTTTAGCTTATGTGCCGTTTTCTTTTTTCTCCCAATCCCTCACCTTCAGAAACGGGCGAATTAGGTAAGAAAAATGCGTCCATTTTTTTCCTTTTTGGTTTATTTAAAGGCACTAATCATCCTTCTTTAAAAAAAATTGACCGCTTTTAACATAAAAACGAGTTTTGTTAAGTAGGATAAAGCTATAATACTTTGTATTGTGATTTTCTTCAGATCTTCCTACAAGAAAAGTGTTTACCTAATACCAATAATAAAACATGTGAGCGTACATAGAAATTCAATAGTCTGACAGCAGGAGATTGAGACAAAAGTAGACATTGAAGTAGGTATCTTTTGTGTGTTTTTCCCTTGAGGTAATGAAATAGGTACCCAACTGTTGGTCTTTTGTATAATACGCTCCGAAGTAGTAAAGAATTTTTTTTCGTTTGGAAAATAAAAACAAGGGAAAAAGGTCCCACCGAGATTTGAACTCGGGTTACTGGATTCAGAGTCCAATGTCCTGACCTAGACCATGGGACCGTTGGCGTAAGTCTGAAAAAGTTCTTCTAACTTATAATGTTATACAAAAAAAAAAGAAAAAGAAAATTCCACACATCCCAATTCGTACTGGGCCCCATTCCGATACACTTAGGCAAGCAACGGCAGATTTGTCAAAGCCGATTCTCACTCCGCTCAGACAACACCGTCCGTCGTCACACTGAAAAAAATTCCCACTATTTGACCTCTGTCTCCGCTATAAGGATGTGGAGAAGACGCTTCTCCAGCAGCAGCATCGGCGCCAGACGCGCGCTGGGGGAGAGGAAATGGGACGCTCTGGTCGTCGGCGGCGGCCACAATGGCCTCACCTCCGCAGCGTACCTCGCACGCGCCGGCCTCTCCGTCGCAGTCCTCGAGCGGCGCCACGTTATCGGCGGCGCCGCCGTCACAGAGGAGCTGATTCCCGGCTTCAAGTTCTCCCGCTGCAGTTACCTCCAGAGCCTCCTCCGACCTTCCATCGTCAGGTATATTTTATGATCATATTTCTCTGTAATTTTATTTCTCCTTTGATTATTTGTTCATGTTTAGGATCACGATAATTACAATTTGTTAATATTCTTGTCGAAAATGCAAGAGAATTGGAATTGGTGAGACATGGTCTTAAGTTGTTGAAACCTATGGCTTCGTCATTTACTCCTTGTCGCGACGGGCGTTATCTTCTCTTGGGGCTTGATGATGAAAATGATCATTTGGAGATATCCAAATTCTCTAAATTGGATGCAGATTCTTATTCGAGGTGCTTCTTTTCTTTTCTTTTTTTCCTGATTATTGTGTGTTTGCTTCATACTGTTTTTGTTTAATTTTTTTGTTTTATAATTTTTAGATTGATAATTTGTAGATATGAAAGTCAACTGCAGAAATTTTGTGAATTCATGGATTTCCTTTTGGATTCACCTCCTCCTGAAATTTTAAATGGGGATTCATCTTTGAAAAATCAGCTGAGAGGAAAATGGCAGAAATCAGTTTTTTGGGCTAGCTGTTTGAAGCATGCTCTGTCCCTAGGCCAGAGAGATATGGTGTAAGTATTCATTTCCTTTCCCAAAGACAATTCTGGGATGAAATTACTCAAATTTTGAATCAAGTGAATTTCTCCAAACGTTTTGATTTAAGATACTTGAATTTGTTTTAGCATCTTGATGGTTTCATATCTGTACCCTTTTGTTTTTGGCAGGGAATTTGTAGACCTTTTGTTGTCCCCAACATCTAAGATTCTGAACAACTGGTTTGAGGTTGTTACTGTCTTAATTAACATTTAATTAGTCAGTCTAGAAATTGTTTGTTTAGTACTTAAAGGTATCTGTGTATGAAAGCCAAATGCGTGCTAATTATTTGGATAAACGATCATATTAGTCTCTAACAGCTAAAAAAAAATGCAGTCTGATGTGCTGAAGGGAACACTTGCAGCAGATGCTATTATTGGGAGTATGGTAAGACCTTTATGTGTATCTCTTTTTTTAAGCAAATTTAGACCAATATTTTATTTGCAATGACAAAATTTTAATTGCACCATAGGTGGGGGAGTTTGTATATGTAGCTTTTACATTGCATTAAAAACTAATATCTTGCTCTTTCCAGAGTTCCTTGCATGCTGAGTCACTTTTGCATCTTTTTTTAAAACTAATATACTGGCATTTTCAAATTTGTTTTCTAGGTAAGTATTCATACATCAGGAAGTGGATACATTTTGCTGCATCATGTGATGGGTGAAACCGACGGTGGTCGCAATATTTGGTCGTGAGTATCTCATGTGTAAGTTTTATGTGTACGAGAAAAATATCTCATGTGTAAGTTTAATTCATGTGAAGGAAAGTTTTGTTATCTGCACATCATGAAAGGCAAATCTTTCCCTCCATTGTTTTTAATATGTTATTTTATCTAGTGACTCAGTCCTCGTCCTTTTAATTACTCTTCTGGATTTCCTTTATGATATAATAATTCGATGATACACCTCCATGTGTCTAGGCATGTTGAAGGTGGCATGGGTTCCGTATCACTGGCCATAAGTAATGCTGCTAAAGAAGCTGGGGTTCATATTGTTACAGATGCAGAAGTATGTTTCATCAAGAATATTTTGCTTTAATACTGTACGGAGTTTTCCTCAGACTTGACTTATCTCAGAATTCAGGTTTTACAACTAATGATTGACGATTCTGGCACTGTAAATGGGGTTAGTTCAGCTCTTAAAAAGCCTCAACCGAATTAATATAATTAGTGTTGAACAGATTATTCAGATGAATATTTCATATTTGCATTTTAGGTATTGTTGGCTGATGGGATGCGAGTACATTCTGAAGTTGTTTTATCTAATGCTACTCCGTACAAGACTTTCATGGTAAGAAGACTGGTTCCTTCGGATAACTGAGAGAGGTATCTCATTTTAGAAAAGTATATAATATAGCTGATATGCTAAATTTCCCGTTATATTTAAGCGTATTCTACCCTACTTGTTTGACATTATGCTTTTCTGACACAGGATTTTGTTCCCAGTGGTATTCTTTCAGATGATTTTCTTTGTGCCATTAAGAACTCAGACTATAGTTCTGTAAGATTCCTCTGTTAATAACTCCAAAATCATGCACACATATTTCTATCTTCACTTTGGCACTAAGAACTCGGACTATAGTGTGTCAATCTGTACTTTTTATGCTTGGGCTAGTTTCTCGCTTTGGAGGTTACTTAAAACAATAAGTGGACTCACTTTCATGCACGTAAAACAGGGAACCACAAAACTTAATGTGGCTGTGGACACATTGCCCCAGTTTCAGTGTTTCAGATTGAATCAATCAGAGGTGGGTCCTCAACATACCGCCACGATTCGCATAGGTTGTGAAAGGTATGGTATTATGTACAGATCAATCATATTCGTCGTTCAATTACCTTCATACACTCACTTTTTAGTCATGCAGGATAAATGAAGGTCCTCTACTTTGATCTGCTTGTAATTATTCCCCATCAAAATATCGTATTGAAAATCCTAAAAGCAAAGGCACAGTGAGGCACTAGGTTGACAAATATCTAACGTCCAGTCTAAATGGTTGCTGCACATCGTTTAGCTGTGTGTAGTTATTACCAATTAAGAATACTATTTCACATTGTATGCTAATCTGCTTCAATTTGTATAATATGTACTGATTGTTATTCGTGAGTGTGTTTGATGGTAGAATTTTAAAAGTTGAGACTGTTTTCCAGTTTCACACTGAGGGTTAGTGTGTTAGTGTACCATATTACTTTTAATACACCCTTAATATTACAGTATGGAGGACATTGATTCAGCTTGTCAAGATGCTCAGAATGGAGTACCATCACGGAGACCAGTTATGGAGATGACAATTCCTTCTTCATTGGACAAGACTATATCTCCATCTGGTATCGCAAACTTGGTTACCCTTTAATCTTTATTTATTTACACACCATATCTCAAGTTTTCAAGAGAAAGCAAAACAAAATTGATACAAGGATTGTGAGAAATAAATAAAATAAATTCTTCTTTTTAATTTTATATGTATGGACTAAAGGTGATAAAAAGAAAAAGGCCACCTATTTTCTGGTGTGTTGATATTTTGCTTTACTTGCATGTTGATCACCGTTTACCAAAATACTAAACAACTGAGCTTAAAATGAACAACTCATGCACTTTCCTTTTAGGTAAGCATGTGGTTGGCTTGTTTACGCAATACACACCATTCAAACCTTCAGATGGAAGCTGGGAAGATCCTGAATACAGGGTAATTAGCAACCTATCGTTGAGATTGTGTTCTGTCCCCAAACGCAATAAAGATTCATTTCTACTGTTCCACAGTATTTGCAGCGAGTATAGGACATGATGTTGTAGAAAAGCTCTCCATGCATATAAGCTTGACCTTCCTATGGTTTTTAGTAATAATATCTTGGCACTATAAGCTAAGCGACGTACATTGTGCTCTAACCGATCGCTGTTTCTCCAGGAATCATATGCACGAAGATGTTTTAATACGATTGATGAATATGCCCCTGGCTTCAGCTCATCAGTCATTGGCTATGACATGCTAACACCACCGGATCTTGAAAGAGAATTTGGTCTGACAGGTGCAATAGTCAAGTTACTGCCTTAATAAACGGAGATAGGGTTTCTGACGATTTTGTCCCCTGAACGTTTTTTGAATTGGCAAATTGTCCCCTGATCATTAACTTTAGTAAATTACCTGCTAAAATGCTCCCAAACAGACGACGACAATTAAAATTGGGATGGAAATGACTGCCAAAATGCACTCAAATTGACGACGACCATTAAAATTGGGATGGAAATGCCCTCGTGGTGCAGATCATGTAAGATCCTTTGTAGGAGAGTAATGAAAATTTGAATGACAACAGGGGACTTCACATCATGTGCACGACCACGAGTGTGTTTCTATCCATATTTTGGGTACTATGCAGCAAAAATCAAGAAAATATTGCTTAAGATTTGGTAAGTTAGAGTTTGTGACAAATTTGCTGACCCTGAATATGCGTAACAGGGGGCAATATCTTTCATGGTGCTATGGGCTTGGATTCACTTTTCTTGCTGCGACCTGTCAAAGGATGGTAATGCCTTTGCAATAGAAACAAGTTATCAGATATATATATATATATATATATATATATAAACTTCAATGTTTCTAAATTCTAAGTTTGGTAACGGCAATTTTGTTTATGCAGGTCAGATTACAGGACGCCACTAGAGGGGTTGTACATGTGTGGAAGCGGATCACATCCCGGTGGTGGGGTGATGGGTGCACCTGGTCGCAATGCTGCATTTGTTGTTCTTCAGGATCTTAACCGGCCTTGACGATTGCTCTAGTGTGTACAGTTTATAAGAAGTTACGCTAACTAAAAAAATTAAAATCTCAGCAAAATAAAAATAAAAATAATTCTTCTTTTTCCATCTTTGGTTAATGGATCAAGAACAATCCGTCGTTTTATGTGATGATGAGCTTTTTTCTTATAGTGTAATGATAAGCTTTGTTAGGTTTATTATAATATCTCTAGTGTAATGTTAAATTAACCTTCGAACTTTAGCTAGAAAAATTACTCTTTAATAGAATGATATTATTTTTGTGGTTAAATTTGACATATGTTATATTATTTGGTGATAAGTTCGGCACCAAAGATCTATAGCATATGTCAAATTTTAACATTTGATTGTTATTAGTTGATTTTTTTTTTTTTGCCGAAAAAGTTTTTTTTTTCAACTTTCCAAACATAATATTATGACAAAATGTATATGTAACACTTAAAATAATATTATATATCAGAGCACACATCAAATTAACACTAAATTTGTCATTTTGATATTTTTGATGTCAAATACAATATTGCCAATATTTGTAATGGAAACGGTATTCTATTGTAAATTTAGAAAGTTGTTGTTGTTATTATTATTATTATTATTTGAACTCTACCTTTATGCCTTTTAACCTTTAGTCATTATCGGCGACAAAATTTGATCACAAAGTTTATTTTTTAATATTTTTTATTGGCACAAGGTTTGATCAAGTTTCTACTTTCCAGAATCTATTCCATTGAGGGATTTCCAGAATGACAAAAGGAATAAGGGGTAGAACAATACCAATTATCCTCTTTTTTCTCAGCATAAAGCCTGACGACTACACATGATGGAGTGTAATGAGAGACAACGAAGTGCAAGAATATCTACACACACACATAAATTAAGGTGTTCCAACCATAGTTATATTTACGATATTAAAAATGATAGTGTCGTGGCCACTAGTTCATGTTATGTTTTAAGCTGCAGAGTTGGACAATTGATAATTGGTTGGTAGTGTTCAATTGTTACTGCCAGGTAGATAAAGTAAATGTAAATGAACTTTAGGAAGCTGATTACGAGTTGGTGAAAAGGACTGTATATAAGGGAGGTTATATTGTACGGAGAGAATTGATCAAAAAAAGGAATTCAGAATTGAGAGGCTTTTTTCTTTGTAATTGCTTAAGAGAGGCTGAGATTCTGAGTGTTTGAGATTCCTCTAGCAATAAAGAAGAGTTACAAGATTCATTCTTGATTGTCTTCTTCTGTTTCTTATTCTCTGTTCTTGGTTGACAATACTGTGAAGTGTGAAGATTTGATTCTAGATTTTTTTTAAGGGCAAATTTTCAACAAACTAGCATCAAAGCTAGACTTGACCCTTAATTTGACCCTCTTGTTGGCCTATAGATTCCGTGGGTCTTATACTTGTTACTCATTCATATTGTCCCCTCTAGGCCTTTTTGTCCCTCAAGGTTTTCTAAGATCAATTGATGCAAATATTTAACTTAAGAACCTTATAACCAATGAGGTTTTAGGTTCAAGTATTGGGAGACACAAAAAAAAAAAAAACCTAAGGGCCCGCAAGGACTTAGAAGGGTTAATACGAATGAGTAACGAGTATAAAACTCATAAGAGTACGAATGAGTAACGAGTTTAAGACTCATAAGAGTTCATGGGCCCATAACTTTGAGGCATTACAATAAAAAAACAAAATTGTAACAAATATCATTTTTTCAAAACTAATTGTAATAAATGTCAAGTTTTGAAAATATTTGTAGGAAATGTCAAATCTATGATGTAAATAATTTATCTGCCCTATTGTTTATAGTGTAAATAATTATTATTCACATAGTAAATGGATTTATGGTGCAAACAATGTATTTATCTCCCTATTTATTTTTTATTTACATAGTAAATAAGTTGTTTACATTGTAAATGTGATATTTACTACAAATATTTTCAAAACCTGATATTTACTTGAAAAAGTTTTAAAATTTGACATTTTCTTCATTCTCCCTATAAAAAAAAAATAGTAGTTCATAGTAAACTTCCAAAAAATAAAAATATGATGAATTAAGTAACACATTTATTATGTCTATAGGTTATATAACTCTATTTTATTTCATAAAACCCTAAGTGTTGCTAAGCACGGGTGTTGCCAAGCTCAATTGTGCCATCAGGGACGAGGAATCGCACAAGAAAATAAATCATTGGAGTTGTTGTCTTTGCCAATTCATCCTCATTGGAGATTTGATAGTTCCTTCGTAGATTTGCTTGTCGCCGTCGCACAAAGCAAGTCGAAGTTGTTGTTGTGTTTAGTTTTTTTTTTTCCCTTTTTTCCCTCACTTTGTTAGCCACCAAAGAGTTGTCTGTAAACTGAAAATGAGGCAACAACGGCGAGGATAGAGAGGAAACTGAAAAAGAAAGGAGAGAAAAATGTCTTGGTGGAACATACAACAGGTTTAGGAGGGATACAATATCTCAGTGGGACAAGTAACATGTCCCGATGAGACACACAACAAGTTTATAGAATACGAATTTTTCATATTTTGTGACAAAATAAAAATTGAGTCTAAAAAATGACCTTTTTGTGAATACCCCTTTAAGACTTTTTTTTTTTTCGAAATGCAAACTTCATTAAAACAAATAGGTTACAAACTTAGTCACATACGACTCATCATAGGAGAATTTGATCCTAACCATTGACTGAATCTATCGATAAAGATGATCATAACACAGAAACAAACTTTGAGTATCAAGACCTAAAAAATTAAAAAATCACCATTGATACAAAGACTAGAGCTCCACAAGACTTATTACATAATATCAAAACAAGTGATGAATTAAACCAATCCATATTGAAATCAAACCCTCCTATACAAAGACATAAACAACATGGACTAAAAACGGTCTAACTATACATCTACGCATCTACCGTACAACAACAAAAAAAAAAAAAGAAAAAAAAGAAAAAACCAAACAAAACAAACAGACAAACAAAGATTCCTCTTGCACGTGTCAGCTGTCCTGTGGTCAATTGGAGTAAAAAAATGGACGGTCACTCACTCACTCACACTCCAACGCATCCACCCATCACTACAAGGCCCGTGAGTCTGACGTCATCACCAATCTCCAATGAAGATTCTCCTGGTAGGTCCCACGAAACACAAGAACCGGTACGTCAGTCAGGCTCCTCACTTTCGGATTTCCTTCCGAAACAGACCTTTATTAGCTTAGCCCCCTCCTCAATCACCCACACTATAATTTCGTTGGAAACCGCCTTTAGAATTCAAAATTCAATCAGAATTGATCCTCTGAAACTGCTAAGCTAAGCAAGAGAAAAAAAATGTGGCGAAGGTGCCTCTCCACCACCAGCAGCTCCGACGCATCTAGCGCGTTGAAGGATCGGAAATGGGACGCGCTGGTAGTCGGCGGCGGCCACAACGGCCTCACCTCCGCCGCGTACCTCGCACGCGCCGGACTCTCAGTCGCCGTCCTCGAACGCCGCCACGTCATCGGCGGCGCCGCGGTGACCGAGGAGCTCATTCCTGGCTTCAAGTTCTCCCGCTGCAGCTACCTCCAAAGCCTCCTCCGTCCTTCCGTCATCAAGTAAAGAAACAGATACAAAACCACTTCAATTTGTAAGCGAAAACTCGAGAATATGCGTTTCTGTGTTTGTTCGTTCTTGATTGGTTTTGGTTTTTGAATGATCAGAGAGTTGGAGTTAGGGCGACATGGATTGAAGATGTTGAAGAGGAGTCCATCGTCGTTCACGCCATGTTTGGACGGACGATATCTTTTGCTAGGACCTGAAAGAGATCTCAACTACTCCGAGATATCGAAGTTCTCCAAACGCGACGCCGATTCTTATCCAAGGTGATATTTCCTATTTACCTAAATCTGATTCATGAAAACGATTGAAAATCTAAATCGATCTTGATTTGAAATGATATGTATTTGTCTGTCATGGAACTTGAAATTGTTTCGCAATGAGCAATGTTCTTCTTCGCAGATATGAAAATCAGCTTGAGAACTTCTGCAAATTCATGGATCCACTTATAGATTCACCTCCTCCCGACTCTTTGCAGTATATTTCATCTTTTAGTGACCGATTCAAGGATAAGATACACAAATCAGTTTTCTGGACTCGTTTTCTACGACAGACTCTCTCCTTTGGCCAAAAAGATTTGGTGTACGTTTTAGTTTATTTTATTTTTTATTCTTTTTCTTGATTGATATGCGACTTCGTCGATTAAACTTATGTATGAAAAAATCAACTAGAATTCTATAACATTTGTTATAGAATATTTGATTTAATTATGCCCGTTCAGGTTCATAGAGTTCAGTAACTTGATCATTGTGATTTTGGAGAAAACAGTTTATGAACATGCGGTTATTGATCTTGACAGGGACTTTATGGATCTATTATTATCCCCTGCCTCAAAGGTTTTGAATAACTGGTTTGAGGTTGTGATATAATTTTTACTTCTGTTATCCTTTGTGCATGTGTTTTTGGATTTTATATTTACTTTTGAACATTATATGCAGGCCATAAATTTCTTTTGTGCCAGATGTTTAACTACTCTTGTTTAATCATTTTAATCATATAATTAAATATTTTCATTATTAGTTGTCATACTATGCGTTCAGGAGGGAAAAAATGCCACGGTAGTGTGCCTTGGTAATTCAGACCTTGGGAAAATATTCATTTCTAGCTTGGACAATAAACATGTGTAGCTTGCCCTTTATGTCCTTTTCTCACCAACTTTTGTTTTTTGCAGACAGATGTTTTGAAAGCAACCCTTGCAACAGATGCTGTTATAGGTTCAACTGTAAGACTTCCTATAAGTAGTGTATCAATATGCATTGTCTATTTTAAATCATTCTGGATAATGTACAATATTGCACCTATGAAGCATTGCGCACCTAAGATAATCTGATTGAGAATAATTGTATGAAGTTGGTTCTGTGACATAATGACAACATCCATGAAATAACATATCAGTAAATTTCAATTAGATGTAGTGATATATTTTCCCCTAATCTTGTAACATTTACAAATTGGTTTCCCTCTATTTTGTGATGAAGGCAAGCGTCCATACACCTGGGAGTGGATATGTTTTGTTACATCATGTGATGGGAGAAACTCATGGTGACCGTGGAATTTGGTCGTACGTATCTTTTTAGCTGGCTTTGGTGTGTATTGCATGGCTGAACATTGTAAATTGCTAAACGCCCTACTCCTGTTTAATAAAGTTAGAATTCATTATTAAAATAGCCATCAGTTAATTATATTATTGTGATGTAATTCAATTATGCTTAAAAAGTTAGATGATGTCAAAGATACGGCCTACCAAGGGTAATTGTGTTTTTATGGGCTTAATGAAGCAGCAGAAAGGAATGTTGTATAAACTTAAAAGAAACAGACGTCTTGCAAGTTGGGTCTCCTGTACATGTCTATATTTACTCTAGATAGCTGCGTCTCTTGCGCATATGCACATATTGTTAATTTGTTCTGTTTCTCTCTCTTTGTCCTTGAAATTATTATTTCTGGTAGGTATGTTGAAGGTGGTATGGGCTCAGTATCCTTGGCTATTGGTAGTGCTGCTAAGGAAGCAGGGGCTCGTATTATAACAAGAGCAGAGGTACATGTCTCTGGAATAATCTTTTTGTTTTACAAGTCTTCCTGTTTACAAAGAAAATCAAGATGCAAAATCATAAATAAGATAAGAAAGGAAATTAAATTTTACGAACGTGACTTTATGTCTTGATAATCTAATTGATTGTGCAAGTGTAAAGTTGTACAATTTTGTTGTCTTGCATAACTAAAGACATCACTAATTTAGTAAATATGCAAGGAAAAAATTGCCCGAAGTTCTCAGTCTGGTTATGCCAGGGTACTTTGTCATTGTACCCTTCAAGCATCCAAGTGCAAATAGAGTTGGAAGGTTTGCGACAGGCAACTGTCATTATTTGCTATTCTCTTTGAAGTCTAAAGCTTCTCTTATTAGCTTTTTTCCTCCTTAAAAAATGTTTCAGGTTAAACAACTTTTAGTAGAAGACTCGGGCAGAGTGAAGGGGGTTAGTTTTTCATGGTTGCTCCAGTGAAATGCACTTCTGAAGCTTCAATCCTGAAACTGATTAGACATCATTACAACAAATTTTCTTTAGGTCTTATTAGCTGATGGTACACCAGTGCACTCTTCAATTGTTTTATCAAATGCAACTCCTTACAAAACTTTCAAGGTGAAATGTTAACCTGACTGCCATGTTTCATAAATATACCAGGAGCTGTATGGACATGTAATGGTGTAGGAGCTAGCAGATAAGAGAAAATATTTTAAACTTCTTGTTAGATGGATTTTGATGGGGATAGGGTTTTGTTTGATACAGGAGTTGACACCTAATGAAGTTCTTCCGGATGATTTTCTTCGTGCTATCACGTACGCTGATTACAGCTCTGTAAGCTCCCTTCCTAACTGCCTTTTCTTTTAATTTACTCTCCCAATCTTCTAAATCCGCTATCAACTCTATAATAGTTGTGTAGTGTGCATGCATCTAACAGAGATCATATGTTGTATAGTCTATGCTTAAAGGTTATTCAAAACAACACCCTTAATGAGGTAATTTAATGGTGAAAAATGGTTCGAATGTAACTTGAGATAAATGTGAGAGATAAGCTATGATTTTTGCAAATTAGAGGAGAATATCTATCCCGTTGAGCTGACTTTCTAGTACTTCATTGCTTCAGTTCACAAATACACTTTGCTACTCTAAGAAAGAATGCAATCAAGCCAGACTGTTAAGGAAGCCTAAAGGATAAACTTAACCTTTGAAGTTAAAAGCCTTCTAATTTTTCTCTTTTTTTTTTATTTCATTATGGGAATTTCAGCATGCATAAAGCATCAGAAGTTTGTCTATTGAATTTCAGCATGCATAATTTTGATCATGGGTGTCTCACTTAGTTCAGTTCTCCCTCGTATTCTAACTGATTGTCTGTTTATTAATTTCGTTAAAATCCTGTCAGTTTCAGTTACTTTAACCTCTTATTGCAATTGGTGAAAACAGGGAACCACAAAAATCAACCTAGCAGTTGATAAATTGCCCCAGTTTCAGCGTTGCAAGTTAAGTCAGCCTGATGCAGGTCCCCAGCATATGGGTACCATTCATATTGGTTCTGAGAGGTACATATGCTCCGACCCTATCAGTGCGTTTTAAAATGTTGCTGCTAACCCTATCCTGAGAGAGAGAGAGAGAGAGAGAGAGAGAGAGGAGAAGAACAGTAGAGCTAGCCAGCTAACCGACCCGACCCAAAAATAACATATGAACAATTGACAATTTCTTTTGAGAGTATAAACTCTTTTTCACTTGAATATCTTCAACATGCTAGGCCACGCCTGCTTTTGAGAGTAAGCTAAAAAGAGCTATTCTCTGAGTAATAAATTCTTAGCATTGCTAGTTGATGTTGTGTTTATAGAGTCCGGTCACTTTGATACCGAAAATTCCTACCATCTAGTTTTAGATTTTATTTGTGCACCCTAACTCAATTGTTCGACATCCCAAGTGTGACAAAGACCTGTTTCTCCTTGTATCATTACCATCACTCTTTCAAGCATGGAGGAGATTCACTCAGCCTGTCAAGATTCTGCCAATGGATTACCATCTCGAAGACCGGTTATTGAGATGACAATTCCTTCTGTATTGGACAAGACTATATCTCCGCCGGGTAATTTATTTAACTTCACCTTTTGTTAAACTCTCTCAGTTTTATTTTAGGGTTAGTTACTTTTTTATACCTGTATTTTAAGTTTATTCAAACAATATACATTCAGTTTTTAAACTCATTGAATTGATATCTTTCGAATTAGATTTAATATACAGATTTCTACATTTACCCAATAAATCTTCAATTTTGACCTAAAAAATTATCCAAAATACCCTCAAATTAAAAAAAGATAACTTTAAAAACTTAAAAAAACTTTATACTAAAGTTTTTATCTTAAAAATTGTATAAAATACTTTTAAAAATAGGTGTTTTATGTGTTTTTATTTTCTTTTCTTATCTTTTGAAAGCGTTAATTTTTCTTATCTTTTACTGAAGGATAATTTGGTCATTTTAGAGGTCAAAATCATTTATTAATCGCGATAAAATATAAATTTGTGTATTAAATCTAATATGAAGGTATACATTCGATGAAATCAGAAACCAAAGATATAGTTTTTGAATTAACCTAAAATAGATGTATAGAAAGATAAATATCCCTTTATTTTATGATGAAATAGCATATTGTAGGTTGGACGAACATAACCATTATGTCAAGGCAAATTCATGAAAATTCTAGGTGAACATACCAAGAATGTGTAATAGGCGTCGCTTACTTTACTCGTACTTTCATTTTGAACCATGTGTCTCTGAGCAAATTGACAAACGCTAAATGCAAGATCTAGCTTGATAGCTTAACCTACTCGCATGGCGAACACTATCTACAAGATTGATTTTCTTGGTTCCAGGTAAGCATGTGATCAACTTGTTTATTCAATACACACCATACAAACCGTCAGATGGCAACTGGGCAGATCCTGTTTATCGGGTGAGTTTCCTCTCTCTCGTGGTCCTTTCTCAATAGGGAAAAAATGAAAGCGGCAGTCCAAGAACTGCAAGGCCATCTAGCAATTTGTTCGAACTTGCATGCTTGATATATATCACATACTTCTCAATTTGTCTTGATGGTTTTGGCAGTTCCCAGTCTTTCACTTTTTCTACCCGTCCCCATTTATTAGCCAACGAGTCCACTTATGATTCCATATTTTTAACTGGTTCTTGATCTTCTTTTGCAGGAGTCATTTGCAAACAGATGTTTTATCTTAATTGATGAATATGCCCCCGGCTTCAGTTCGTCGGTTATTGGTTACGATATGTTGACTCCACCAGACCTTGAAAGGGTAATTGGTCTAACAGGTACTTCTTCAGAATCTTGTCTGGATCCACAAAGCAAAATGCAAGTGCATATAAGTTAACAATTCTTAAAATGAGTTTCCTCCTGGCAGGAGGGAATATCTTCCACGGAGCAATGGGATTGGATTCTCTCTTTCTCATGCGACCTGTAAAAGGATGGTAAATAATTCTTGTAACTTACCTTTTCTAACGTTGCATCTTTGTTTCTTTTTGCTGCACGCATCCATAAGCATTCCAATGTTTTCGGTTGAAACGGTTGGAGTTGGAGTGATTTGTAATTTCTCACTGCAAGTACAGGTCGAGTTACAGGACCCCGTTACGGGGGTTGTATTTGTGCGGAAGTGGGGCCCACCCCGGAGGTGGTGTGATGGGCGCACCCGGTCGTAATGCTGCATTAACGGTTCTTCAAGATATGAACAAAGCGTAGGCATTATTTTCAGAATGAGTTTGCTTTTACCTGGTGTGTGTTTATCTCTACCTTGTGTTACGACGTAGAGTTATGTTGTAGTCCCAGTTTATACCTTTTTTCCTCTCTTTTTTTAATAATGTGTTTGTGTTGTGAACGGCAAAATGTTGCAGTAATCAACAAGTCATGGGGTTGTCGCAGTCCGTTATGATTAAATAGAATATTTAGGAACAAAATTAAAACTTAAACACTATAGCATATAAGAGCTTAATATCGTAGTAGTTGAAGCTTTAAAGTTAAAACTTAAAACCTAAACATTATAAATAAATATCAAACCAATGCAAATAGTTTATAATCTTCTATCTTTTCTTTTACTTAAGTTTATAATTGGTTGATTTGGCCAAGGATTGTGGAAAGAAAAACATCTATAAGAAAAGAAAAGATGTATATTTACGAATAGAGTGCGACAAATTATGAGAAAATAACACATAAAAATTTTTTTATCCCTAAACCTTTCAACAATGTCCCATTTTGACCTTAAATTTTTAGAAAGTTATATTTTGGTTAAAAAAATTACATTTTGTTCCCTGAACTTCTTGATAATTATATTTTAAGCCTTAAAATTTTTATAAAAATTGCATTTTGTAAAATATATATTAAGCCTTACTTCTTAAAGAATTATAAAACTTTCAAAACAATATATTGGCCTATAACTTTTTGAAAACTTAAGTTGACCCCTACTTTAGAGAATTATAAATTGACCCAAAAGTTTAAGAAAATTAACACAACCCCTAATTTAGAAAATATATTTTGGCTGCTTAAAACTTTTAAGAATTAATTTTTTATTTTCTTTTAAAAATATGTATTTTATCTTATCTTTAAAAAAATATTTTAACCCCTTATTTTCTGAAATTATATTTTAGCCCTTAAACTTACAAAATTTATATTTCAAGAATCATAATTTAGCCCCACTTTTTAACAAAATTACATTTTAAAAAATTATTTTTAACCCTTCATCTTTTAAAAATAAAAATTTTGACACCTATCTTTTTAGGGGACCATAAATTGACCCAAAAAGTAAGATAACTTACATTTTAGCCCCTACTTTTGCAAATTATCTTTGGGGCCTTAAGCTTTTAAAATTTATATTTTGACCTCTAAACTTTTCAAAATAACATTTTGAGCCTGACATTTAGAAAATTATTTTGATGTCTAAATTTAAGGATATAACATTAACACTTCATTCTTGGAAATTATATTTTGACCCTTAAACTTCTAAAATTTCTTTTTTTACCTCACTTTCAACCTATTTCAAAAAATTATTTTTTGTTCCAAGTTTTTGTAAGATCCTCCAAAATATTCTCAAAACCCATTGTTTTTATTGGCCCTCGAACTTTTAAATATTATATAAAGCCTCTTAACCTATTTCGAAATTACACTTTAATCCCAAATTTATAAGAAATTACACTTCAACCACTAAATTTAAAAAGAATACATTTTGCCCCCAATAACGGTAAGCATTTTTTTGATATTAAATTACTTTCATTGCATATGTGTTAGTTTGTCTGCACGTGGCTGTAAATGAAATTATTTTTTTCTTTTAATTTTGTTCATGTAGCTGTAAATCTAGCAATAATTTTAGAAAAAAGTACGGAAAGCAAGGGCCATTTTAAAACTCCGATGGCAAGTCTACCCTTAATGGGCTAAACTGCTAGCCGAGAACGAAATCTTTTCAGTCGGGCAAAGCATCTGCACAGTATTTTCAACATACTCGTATCACAAGACAATTTGCAGCAAATCCTCGAGTAAAAGACAAGTAATATAACCTTGTACCACAGATTTTGCAATCATATGTAATTTGACCAAAGGTATAAATTTGATATGAAATTGAATCTAACAGGACAATATTGAGAACATCTGAACTATTACTACTTGGTATGTATTTTAAATAAGCTCGAATGCAGGGTATTTTATAGTAAATCACCACAATAAAAATGACAAAGTAAATATATATATATATATATATATTATGATTATTAGGTGAAGCTTGGAATCGATTGAAAATTTCATATGAACATCAAAGGAATTCATAATGCACAATCAACAGACCTCAATACCTGTCGCAACCTTAGTGTTGCCTATTCGATCTATAATTGCGTGTGCTAACGCTACTCTTCACGTTTATGAGCTCCTTTATCAATCAACCTCCGATTGATCCACCTTCAACAAGTTGCTTAGAAAAGACTACATAATACAACCCTCAAGTTTCGAAATTCATCACATTTGTTGATATACACACATATATCAACCATTTTCATCAAGTCTAACATTTTCGGAAAACACTGATTCTTGCAATAGCTCACCTGTCACTCGCAACCAGAAAACCGTTCGGTGCCCAAGGGAGATAACACTGGGAAGAGGTGATGCTGGGCAAATCACACATGCACTTATGCTACAGAGTCCGCCAACTAGAAACAGATTTTGGAACAAGGGATATAGAATTTGAAGCTGTATCTAACCTGCAACACGTGCTTAAAATAACTGTAAGCCAGATGAACAAAGATAAATGCAACCACAACAACCCAAAACATTCCTCAAGGAAATCCGAAAAAGGCCCAAGTAAACCCACAGAGGGCGTGTGCCCAGAAAGATGAGAGAGAGACTACTTAGATATCTCTTCAACGGCCTTCATAACTTCTGAAGAACTTGTTTCCAACACTTGACCTCCAAATATGATCTCATCTAATATGGTATGCATCTAGAGAGAAATAAATGGAGCTTAATTCAATGGAATCGGAACTTAAATATGCTGCTGTAATATATATATAACCCCTTTAGATAATCATATCCCCTCACACAAAGCAACAAAAACTAATCTTTATTAAGAGCATTAATATTGGTGCTTTTTTGTTACACGTTCACATTTCCCAGGGAATAAATTAGATACATTGACTTGTAAGAGTTGAAACAGGAAAAAGATTCATGACAAGTAAAAATTTCTCAGAGTTAAAAGAGGAAAGTACAACCTTGCTGTAGTTGAAAACTATGTCAAGCTCACATACATTTCTGAAGCATTTGTCTAACGTTTCCACAAACACTGAAGGCATAAGAGTCAAATTAAGAAAAGTATACAATAAAGAAACAAAGATTAACAGAAAGTTACTTACATCGTATACATCTAAGATAAGTCAATTGTTGTTAATTACAGATCATAAATTATTAAAACAAAGAATAGATTGGTTGGTCAACCTAGACTGCTAGATACATCAATAGTTCTACAATTTAACATCGCACAAAAAATCACCGATCCATAAACCAAAAAATAAGATGGTCCGTGCAGTCTATGAGGCCTTGTGTATAGCATCCTATAGCAATTCAAAAAGGAACACAATTTTATGCTCAAAGTAAGAATTTGAGACTATTTTCAATGACCATTAACAATATCTGAAGAATTCGATCTTGATAATGAATGTCCATATTATCTTCATCATATACTTCATAGTGTATACTATTCTCCAATCAAATCTAGTATCATTTCATACTGCTTTGAGTTTCTTTTTTTTTTTTTAATAATCAACCTCGGTCTTTACAAATTCATTAGATATTAGAGCTATACAGCCTTTAGATTTTCACGGAATTTCAACTAACAATTCCATGTTAGTCAACTTATCAAAGATGCTAAAGTTTCAAGAAGTAGACACCTAATCGTGGTACCACAGCAGAATAACTCAGGAACGCACCTTGTATCAGATCAAGCATGGCCAGCTCATTTTCAGAACTATCAAATAAAAACACGAAGTACAAAGTCGCGTAATGCTTGTACACAAGGCGAGTGTTCTGGAAGATAAAAGCAAAAAAATATAAAGAAGAAAAAATGTGTATACAACAAAACTGACAAATTACTAAAGCAAAAACCAGGAACTCGGCAGATCGAGTCAAAACGAAAATTGATAAAATGTGAACTAGCCTCAATAGAAAACATAACCAAACAAGGTCCGATAATAATCAACTAAATCGCAGCACAATTAGAGTAATTACGCTTCTAATTTGGTTTGATCCCTAACAATCTCTAGAAGAACAATCTACGTAGTAAGAAGAAACTAAAGCACATCGAAAATTGGATTTCAAAAAGTTGCAAATCAAAACTCCAAATTCTAAGCCAAAGGAACTCACCGGACCGAAAAACGATTCCGCTTCCACAAAATTGCTCACATTCTCAGCTCTACTGCATAAGAATGTAGCAAAATCAGATCTCGATAAGAGAACTTACGGAAAACAATGAAATTCGTGACCTAGGTGTGTGATCCAATCAATAGAAAAGTGCGACGATCAGCGATTTCCACAGAAATCCGAGATTAATCGAAGTAGATCGACAGATAGAGATGCAAATCGGTGTGTGTATATGTGGAGAGAACCTCCATAGGCGTTGCGGATGAGCTCCTGCTGCTTCTCCACTGGCTGAATTCGAGAATCGCAAGGTCGGTTATCGAAGACCAAATCATAGAGAGGATTTAGGAAAAACGCAGAGAGCAAGGAGAATTTGAACCGAGCGATCTGACCTGAGCATCGTAGAATTTGGCAAGGCGAGGCTTGCCTTGCGTGTTTATCACCATCACCGCCCTTATCATCCCTCTCCTTCTCTCTCTCTTTCTAGATGGATACTCTTTGGTGTTTTCAAATTTCAGTATTCTCCCCAGATATGATATTCCCAAACTCGACGAGTTCTTATATACTTGAGCATTTTTTGGTCCCCGAACATTTTCAATATTGTACAATGACCATCTTCGAAACGGTTAACGGAACATAATACTTAAAAAAAAAAAAAAAAATTACAAAAACTTCTCGATGAAAAAAAAAATTAAAATTAAAGATATTTTAGTAACTTTATGTATAAAATAGCTAAAAAATTAAAATATAATAAAAAGAGTCTTTATTAATGATTAAAAACAAAAAAAATCAATTAAAAAAATTATACTATTGGAATCATTCTTTTTTATACCAAAATTTTCTTCAAAATTTGAGTAACTTTTTTACACCCAAGAAACAGTTTGAAATTTTAAAAATTATATATATTAATGAAATGAAAAAGAACATAATAAAAATATATTCAATATAATAAAAAAATAACATAAAATTTTTAAAGAGAAAAAACTCTGATAGTATGAATAAAATTTCTACCATATTTTTGAAGTTTCATTAGTATTTATACCTTTTAAAATTTTAAAACACTTGAGTATGAAAAAAATTAATAAAACTTTTTAAAAAATTTTAGATATATCGAAGAAAAAGAGGGATCGGAATAGCCGTATGTTTTATAATTGATTTTTTAATCATCAATAACGACTTTTTATTGTAGTTTTATTTATTGCTTATTTTTATAATTAAGATTACTAAAATACTTCTAATTTTAAAATTATTTGTCAATTTACTATTAAAATTTTAATAGAATGACTATTTTTGTTAATAGTTCATACTTTAGTGAAAACAGATGCTATGTTTTGAAGTTAACGGGATAAAGTGTCACAAAGGCAATAATTCAAGAGGATTTTTGTAATTAATAAATGTTATATTAGTCATTATAGTAATATTTACCTTTTTATTTAGTAAACATTGCAATAATATTGCATACTATGTTACTTGCCAATAAACATAGCTTCCATTTGAAATTTTAGTTGTAACTAACAATTTAAGAATTATAGCATGTGAGAGTTTTACTTGTGGTAATTTTTTGTTTTTTATTGTAACTTCTAATAGCTTTACATTGATCATAGTTGTAACTGATAGGTTTGAAGTAATGTTTTAAGCACCTCCATAGTCATAGATTGAAGGTGTGCTTATTTTACTGGCTCTTACTGGCTCAGTCAAGTTTAGCTTAGCTCAAGCGGCCATCATAGTTGGAATTAATATTAGTAAAGCCTTTAATCTAAACTAAATTAACAATTTAAACAAGAGTAAACTGTTCAACTTAAAATTCACACTCCTCTCCATTTCAAGATTTTAAACTAATATTAAACAGTTATTTCACTCTCACGTATATATTTTATAGTTTTACATTATTATTCAATATATATGGTGTTTGACTAGTGGTGGGAACCATTGGTGGAAACTTAGCATGTGAGAACTTTACACTGTTTATAACTGAGTTTGTGGTTCACAGCATCCCTAGGCAAACACCTTCTTTATTTTTTAATTAAATAACTTTTTTTTACATATTTCATACTTACTTTTTAATTAAATAAAAATTTCGTGTTTAAAACAAGATTTATCAATATTCATTCAAACATAAATTCGATTTGAATTTTATGTTTAAATTAATACTTTAATTGTACATCTAAACACCTCTTTAGATTATAGTTTAAATTATACCATTTGGATTTTTTGTTGAAATGAAAAAAAAAAAAGTTTAAATCAACACAACAACGAATTAAAGGAGAGGTAAAAGTTTGTTATTACAAAATGGTGAGGGTATACGAGGCAATTTAGATAAATGCCCGTTTCATTCTAAATCAGACAAACAAGCCCTAAGGAAGCGCTCAAGGAAAGCAAAATCCAATCCTTTTCATTGGCGGCGGGTCTGAAGGGCTCTTACCATGTCCGATCAAGATGAAGCCGAGGAAGACATAAACCCCTTCACCATGCTCTTACCAGGAGACGAAAATGCCGATGCCAAGGGACATTCTACGCTACATGCTGGCACAGGGGAGCCACAGCTGCAGCAGCATTACATCCGTTCGATTGATTCCGCGTTGACGATCCGACAGCTCCCATCGCAAGGCCTTTCGTTCCAGCTATGGCCCGCAGCCACCACTTTCGTCACCCTCCTCGATGCCCACCGCCGTGACCCTAGCAAAGGTCCCCTCTGCGCCGTACTCTCAGCCGCATCCGACGGTCCAGATCGCCGCCAGCTCAGAATCCTCGAGCTCGGATCTGGAACCGGCCTCGTGGGGATCGCCGCGGCCGTCACGCTGGGCGCTAACGTCACCGTGACGGACCTCCCACACGTTATACCCAACTTGCAATTCAACGCTGATGCGAACTCCAAGGCGTTGACCGCGAACGGCGGGAACGTCGTCGTTTCAGCTTTGAGGTGGGGAGAGGCCGGGGACGTGGAGGTGATTGGGCGGCAGTTTGACCTTATTCTGGCATCGGATGTAGTGTACCACGATCACCTCTACGAGCCTCTACTCCAGACGCTGTACTTGCTTTTGAGTGGCCGGGGGGAAACGACGTCGTTTGTGATGGCTCATTTGAGACGGTGGAAGAAAGACTCCGTTTTTTTTAAGAAGGCAAAGAAGGCTTTCAACGTGGAGGTTTTACACGTGGACAGTCCTTGTGAAGGGTCGAGAATTGGAGTTGTTGTTTACCGTTTTTGTGGGAAGCAAATTCGGAAGGTGTGTTTGTCGTAAGCAAAAAATGCTTGTTTTTTTTTATAAAAAAAAAAATAGAATTAGAATTTCTGGTTTAGTTTGTTGTCAAGGAAAATTTTGGAAATAAAAAGTGTTTTTGTATTTTTTTTTCCCCCTAAAATTTGTGCAAAAATGCTTTTAAAAACATAAAAAATAGTTGTGTTTGTTTTTTAAAACATCAAAAATAGATGTTCTTGTTTTATTGGTTCAGTGCAGTTCAAATCAGATCAAGTGGCTATTACAGTTTGAATTTATGTTTGGTAAAATATTTACTTCAGATTAAATTAATAGTTTAAACTGGATTGAATTGCTTAACTTAAAATTCAAATTCCCTCTCTATTTCAATATTTCGAACCAATAATTTTTCACATTTTTGTATTTATAATTTAACACTATTATTTCATGTTATTTTTTAATTAAATAATGTCTACTTACATATTTCATATTTGTTTTTTCCTTAAATAAATTTTTTATATTTTAAACTAAAGTTATTAATATTTATCTAAACACAAATTTGGTTCGAATTCCCTATTCAAATTAGTACTTTAACTGCACTTTTAAACGCTAACTCAGATTACTGTTTAAACTATACAATTTAAATTTTTCTGTTCAAATAAAAAGTTTAAATTAACATAATTCAAATTAACAAACCAAACTAGGGAATACCAAATAGGTCCTTGATTTTTGCTTCACCCTCAAGCTGCAAAACTCACTTTGATACAATGGAATTCTTCTTTTTCTTTTCATTTTTTTTTTTTTTGAAGTGGGAAACTTTCATTGAGACAAAGACAAATTCAAAGTCAGACACAAGCAATCACTCTAAGTAGAAGATCCTCGACCCTACAAGGTAGGGACTAAATTCAGATACCGAGACCTAAAGGGGAATGTCCGCTCGATACATTCAAAAGAGCTCATCCAAAGCTCAATTCAAAAACCCTTCTCAACGAGGGAACATATAACAAGGCTTAAACTAAAGTTTAGCTCGGTACATAAACACCTTCCGTCATTAACAGACAAAGGAGACATACTAACGGGAGGAAGAGAATCCACCTCCTTTATTATACACAAAACATAACAAAACAAAAACATAGAGGTAAAACTTTGACAGAGAGTCGACCCCCGTTGCTGCCACCACCTTCTCTTCCACCTATTGCTGATTGTTAGTTCTTTTGATCGCCGACGATTCCTTTTTCTGGTCGTCGGTCCCTTCAAATCCGATCCCAAAGTCGATATCGCCGTTGCTAGAACTCACACCCCTTATCCTCATACCCCTCGTCAAATCCGACCCAATGCCGGTCCTTTCCTCTTCTCGCCGCACGACTCTTATCCTCTTTTGCTCCCTCGACCGTGTTTAGACACCGGTCATTTTATCCTTTCAATGTCTGGCTCTTCCATCCCCTAGTTTCCATGATCTCAACCAGAAACAACCTCCCACCTTTGCACCCAATCATCCAGCTCTTGGATCTCATCGATTCCCTCCACAAGCAGCTCCTCCCAAGCATGCCGGCACAGAAATCCGCCAGCCCCGTCGTCATCTAGCCACTACAATGAGATGACCTTCCTCCGCCTCGGTTTCCCTCTACTCTCACCCCTATCGCGACCTGCCTCCCCCTCTCACGTGCTGAGACTTGACAGCCATCCTAAAGGCGCTGCCAGCTTTGGACCCAGAAGGAGAGGGGGCGACGTCAACCTCTCACACGAAAACCTCTTAACGGTAGAACCCTAGCAGAGCAACTTTCCTACAATGGAATTCTTTCAAGTTACAATCAAATGCATTATCTCTCTCGTTTATAATTAATAAATATATTGCAAGCCTTACAAAATGAATACATTGACTCAAGCAAACGAAACGAAAAAAAGTCCTCGCTCCCACCCAAACAATCTGCAAACAACATACAAAGATGATCCTTGGCCAAATGAAAAACCAGACTTCTACCACTCAGCTTGGCATTATTCAGTCAGTGTTCACAGCTCATATACACGCACAACAACATTCCGAAACTAACCAAGGGAAAGGAGATAGAACATTGCTTTCATGAAAAGGTCGACTTCCTTGGCAGCGACCCTTTACCCACAGCTTTCATACTCTGCGAGTCTCTAAAGCAAACAAAGTGCACCAGTGTTTTCCCATTGGGATAAACAGCAAAAACGCTCGTCCCGATTTTCTTGTGGCAAAGTGAGCACATGCTTTCACTGGTGATCTTTACAACTGGTTTCCTGTGGCTGTAGAGCTCATCTTTAACCTGTTCAATGAAAAGTCTAAGTTAGTAATAAAAGGAAAGAGACTTCCTAGAAAGTCCTGGTTCATGAAAAGTTAAGACTGTTTGTAAAAGACAATAAGCTAAACAAGTTTGATCCAATGAAATAAAGAAAAAAATGGGGAAAAAAATACTGTATGAAAGGACATTCATCAAAGCGAAGCAAGGAAGAAAGGTGTAGCTTAGCTACAACTGTTAAAACTGCAACTAGATTTAAGACAGTAACTCATTTTCCAAACTAAAATTCCAGAAGTGATTTTACATACCTGCAGGTTTTCGCTCTGTCGTAAACTCTTGATCACTGATAAGTTTCTATAGGCTTCACTGGATTTCTTGAGAAGGGGTCCCAGGAACGGAAGCAAGTTCTGCATTTAAAAACACGTTCCTTCAGGGTATACATTATGATTCTTATCCGAGTTCTAATGAAGCAAGACTTCGGGAGCATAGTAAAATTGTAAGATTCGAAAACTGAACAGAAAATAATATCCCCCCTCACGAACTGTGAGCTTGTGTCTGGGCAAACATCACGAAATAGAATCAACAAATACATAAATCCTATGGGAATGAAACATCTGACAAAAAAGGGCCAAGAGAGCAATTCTCAAAGGGGAATTCATCGAGTAGGGGGTCATTTAAGTTTGTTAGTCCTTATCCTTTTATAGGTACCTGCAGTTTAGTCTCCCTTGGTAAGAGTTTGAGGGCCTGAGCTCCATTTATTCGATCCCACCTTCTACTTAACAAATCAAGGACCTCGTCAAGCATAATAGTAGAGCTTCCTTCCTCAATAAATTCATCTGTGTCTCCATCGCTCTTGCTGCTATCAGTGCTATTTGAGCTGACTCGAGTGTCCTCTGCTCCCTCTATTTCAACAATTTTCTTAGCCGAGCGACTTTTACTTTTAACTGAAGACGCAGAGCTGACCTTGGGAATACTTGTTGTCTGAGGTAATACCAAATTTGTTATTCGTTTTTCAATATTCTTGGTTGTTCTCTGAGGATTAAGGTAAATTTGTAAAAGCATGAGGTATATATTGCCCAATGGTCTTGTAGACGGTTGATGAAGCATGGACTCATACAGACGATCACAGTAGGATAATGCCAGCTCAGGAACGTGCAGCTACAAAAAAAAAAAAAAAAAAAATATATATATATATATATATATATATATATATATTAGAAAAAAGGATTACAGAGAGAGGATCTCGAGAAAAATAATGAATACTTAAAATGTCCCTCCTAAAAATAATAAAAAGTAGAAAGTAGAATCAAACACCTATAATGCAAATTTAATAAATTAGATTTTATTGGTTCTATGCACAATAAGCTAAAAGCACGATAAGTGATAAAGCATCAAAAGTGGCTACTCAAGGTTGATCTTATATATAATCTAAAAAGAGGCCCTTTACAGTATCACATTCTATGATAACATCGAACATCGCCGGAAATGTTCCAGGATGAGGTGCTTTTAACCTAACTGCATTATGATAAACAGTCCAGAACAAGGAAATCAAAAAACCCTTTGATATTTTGGGCTCAGAAGGGAAGATAACAATTTAAAAATAACTCAAATAAATTTGTTCTTGATTTACACCATTTAGAACAACCGAGAAATGGCATAAATTACCTTATGCACATATAGAGACAAGGCAAGTTCATGTTGGTTCAATTTCCCTAATAAAATAGCACGCTCCTCATACAATGCATCAGCAGGGAGACGTTTCAAGAAAGTCTCTGGATTATAACCTGAGATACACTCCAAAGCAGACAATAATTTCTTTCGAGTCGGACAATAAGTTTTCTCATCCCATTTCTGTTGAGCTCTCAAGTTCGAGTACCATTCGAGTACTTCTGAGAGATAAATGTGTACCTGCCATATTCAAGTTGATCAGTAACTGTAACTCCTATAGCTCTTGCATAAGTAATTAATTCTTTTCATGATTAGCAAAGTATTCATCACCATCTCATTTTGAAGATTTCCAGAAATTCCATTTTCGTTCATCGCAAGCATAAGCTCTAGATATGTGGCCTGCATGTTCGGAGCATGCTGCTTCAAATAAGAGTTGACCAAGTCTGCTGGAATATTTCCCGATAAGAAGAGCTCAATTGTCTGTGTTGGACAACTTTCAAGAACAGGTAGTGAAAACTCCAAGACAAGCATGGGATCAGTTCCACAAAGAGGCTGTAAAAGAAAACTGCCGATGAGACCTCAAAAAAAATCCCTTAAACAAGGGCAGTCTTTTAAGCGGACACCATTCAAATTAAACTCCTATCTCTTACACTTGAAGCAATTACATGTTTTTTTGCTCAGTTTTTAGAGAGAGAAACCTCATGTTGCTTCATCAGCTTAGTTAGAAACTATATTCTATAAGATAAAAGAAAAGAGAACCCCCAATAAAATTTGACACCAGGCCACAATCATATGCTCTGAACAATCAAACGCTACAAATGCAGAAAACAAAAAACAAAAACAAAAAAACAAACAAACAAACTATCCCCTTGTTCCAGTTTACAAAACGTGAAACAAAAACAGTATAAATCTTTTCACAGACGAATTTCAACAAAAAAGACTAGAAAACCTGAATCTAATTACATCTGTTGATCAAAGCCATCAAATCAATGACGTTACTTACCTTGAGATACTCAATAATTGATTCTGGCTTGAATTTTTGAGTTAGGTCAGTTGGCTTTTCAGTAGATCTCGACTCTTCTACAAGTTGATGTAACAGCTTTAGAGCTTCATGGTGCATTGAATTGCCCTTATAAAGTTCCAGCAAAGCAGTGTAATAATTGTTTTTTTGGAGAATCTCCTCGCATATTTTTACATCACAGTAGTTAACACCCTTCACTAACTCCAAAGCTGCTGAAGCTTGTCCAGTAAGAAGCAGAGCTTGAAGTAATGCTGTATCTAGTATTGCAGCCATCTCCCTAGCACCAGAACTGAACGGAACGTTACCACGCCCCTAGGGAGAAAAGTTTATAGATCAGTAGAAGAATTTGCGTTACACCAAAACATGGAAGCCCTGAATAATAGTAATATTAGCCTACCTTGTTAAGTTTCTTAAACCTAGTAGAATCATAAGATGCAAAATTGTCTCCAACAGCATCTAAAACAACCTCATCTGTTCCCTCAGCAGTGGCCTTTTCAATTATACTGTATCTTTTCTTTTGTAAAAACTTGACAAGAGCCATAAGAGTATTATGGCTCATTTTCTTGGACTGAAGTGCTACATTCTCATCAGAATCTAATATGTGTGGTGGGGGCATTTGGTCCATATCATCTGACACGTCAGATGAACCTCTAGACAGACGTGATGTATCCCAAGATATATCAGTCATCTTCTCTGGCTCAGGTACAGAAGTTGTCTTCGGAAGAATGATTGATGGATACAAAGAAAGCACATAAGTTACATCGACTTGAGAAGCTAAAAAATGTTCCATGGCTTCCTCATAGTTCCCATTATCAAAAAGATAATGAGCAAATCTGCAGATGGGGAACAAACTCCTCAAACAAACGAAAAAAACATAGGACAACAGGACAAGAATAATGTTCTGTTGCTAAAAAAATACTATAAACTCATAATAGGATGTAATGACATATATGTTAAAGAGTTAGATGCTCTAACTCTTTCCTTCCAAGAGCTTAAAAATCGCAGAATTAAAACAAACAAACAAAAAAGAACACACACAAAATTTAAAGCGGTTCACCCTCACATAATATATCTGTCCATTTTTAGCCGCTACAGTAATTTTCAATGGTGAAGAAGAAGATCACAAGAGAAACAACAAAATTCTCAAACTCGTAGCATTTCTCTAACATCTCGCTCAATTAAAAGAACAGGCTCTATCAATATAAAGGTCTTCCCATGTGTGCTTCACAGCAATAGTTAGGCTCCACAACTTAAGCAATATGGACCTAACGTTAATTCATGTGGACACTCAGCCACATAAACCAGCTATATCAACTTCAACTAACAAATGTCACATTAGTGCTACAAAAGAGTGAAAAAGAAAATGGACTTTGACAGAAGTATCAAACTAATATTTCCAGCCAAAATCTTCACCTTATATGAATTGACCCCTCCTTTGCGGCTCTAAGGTTTGCATCTTCTGGTGGAAGCAGCTTACACAACGCCAAAGCTTCCTCAAAATTACCAGATGCTGTTAATTGTACAATCTGCAAAACAAATAAAGAACTTTCACTGAATTTCCCAAGAAGATGGCAGGTACCTAGAAGCATCTATTTATAAGGAGATTAAAAATACCTGAGCACCAACAGGAACTGGGAAGAGACCATAAACAGAATTGTCCAGTGCAACAACTGCAGAATTGTTGCTTTGGAGAAGACGTCGGACATTTCGAAGAACAACAGTCTGTACCAATGGATATGGAGCTCGAAGTGATCGAATCTACAAAACATAGATGGCACAAAAGGGGATAAATAAAGAAGCTCTTCCACACAAAAACAAAAAAAAAAAATTTAAAATTTAAAAAAATAAAAAAAAGGAGAATTGCTAAGGAAATTATTGGACTACCTCAACAAATCTCGGTAAGAGAGCTATTGCGTATGGCTTCTGAATGATGACTACTGATGGAGCCTCAGACCAACAAATCCTGCCTTCTTGAATAAGCTTCCCATTTTGGTCCACAAAAACTCCAATGTTATCCTAAGGAAAATGAGTTCAAGAGTTACATTCTACAATCTACAATCTACACACCTCATCCTCGCATATATAAGGGACATGTGGATAAAGAGGAACCTAGAAAAGATTCAAAATCCCCTAAAAAAAAGAAAAAGAAAAAGAAAAGATTCAAAATCCCACCTTGCCAAAAGCTTGAAATAAACACATCGTAATACTTTCTAATGCATAAACTAGTCAAACTTCAAAGCTTTATTCTTCTTCTTTTTTCCCCCTTATTCAACAGGGTTACTGCTAAAAGTAAGCAAAGTTGAAGAAATGAAAACTCTTGAAGAGTTTGTAATGAATCTTCAAGATATATGAAAATTATACAAAGCATATCAATCAAAAAACAATAAGGAATTTCAAGATTACCGAAAAAAGAATACCTTCCCGAGAAGGAGTTGGCCAGAAGGCAGAGAAACTACCAAAGGAGGTGCTAGCCTTCCTGATGGAAATATCTCCGTTAAAGCTCCATTTGTAGAATTCAATATCACGTATTCCCTTCTAATCCCTAAGCATATGTTTTCGCCGCACCAAGACATCGATTTCACCATGTCCGGAACTCCAAATTCCTTAACCTCCACAAAACCCCGGCCTCCTAAACAAAGTACATTCTCAAATTTGTTTGCCATTATTCTCAAATAATTTTCCCAAGCATAAAGAATTAAAAAATATATAAAAACCGAAACAGAAACCAAAACCGATGAATTTATATGGAATTACCATCATGTCTGAAAATACAAACCCTCTTTTGCCTAGCAAAGCACAAGAAGCCTTTCCGATCATCCCAACAATACGCATTCGCACCTTTCGCCTTGGTGAGGACGGCGATGGTTTCCAAATTAGGAAGCCTGTGGAATGCGATCGACTCCGATAGGCACAAAAGAAGCTCTCTCGACTCCAAGACCTCCATTAAAACAAGAGGCTTCTTAGAGAACCCTACCATGTTCCTCACCAATACATACGGCTCCTTACGAAGCTCTAGGGTCTGAGCATGGTAATCGGAGGTAGCAGAATGGTCCGAAGCAGACGATTCCGGAGCATAGACTTTCAGAGATCCATCAGTGCAACCGAGGAGAAGGTTTGGACCATACACTTCAATGGATTCAATCTTGGTCGGGCAATCTTTGAGGAGCTCGAATGAGTCGTAGGCACTGTGCACCATCTTGTCTTCAAATCGATGTTGTTCTTTCTTTGCAGACAGATCAAAATCTTCCCCTGGCTATTGCATTTGTTAAAAGCTCCCCCTTAGCAATGGCTGCCGATAGTTGCGGTTTTTTCCCTGTCAAGAGTAAGTGTTATAAAGGATAACAATTTCATCGTGGACAAGACAAGAGACAAGAAAATTGAGATATCAAACTTGTTTTAACCTTACTAAATGTAAAACTCTAACAAAATATTAGGAAATTTAACTGAATACTACTTTTATATATATCTTCCTAATAGTCTACACTTGTTCCTCATTAGTTTTCTTTTCTGTTCTTGCATAGTGCACTTACAGAATGAGGGTACCATATAAAACTAAATAGAAATATTGATAATAATGCTACAATTATACCAACCACGAAGTTACAAACCGAAAATTAAGAAGACAAAGAATACGTGGGAAAGAAAAGGGATCCTTATTCAGTATGTGGCTTTTCATCAAAATCCTCAGTCGAAATAGAAGTGAAAAAAAGTTTCACAATTTGGAGAAGCCAACCTTGACCTATTTGCATAGCATAGCACTTGAAAATGTAGGAATAACAGAAAAATAAGAAAGAACCCTGAATTAAATACGAGAAAATAAGCCACACAATATACAATTCAGTCATTGGTAGTTGAAATTATAAAACCAAAACACAACCAAAAAAAAAAAAAAAAGAAAAACAAAAAGCAGCAAACAAGCCTTCTCTGGTTCATTTTTTTTTTTCCCCTTTGAGAGGTGAAACATTTTTTTTTCATCCAACAAATTTATAAACCATCTAGTATCAAACCCAAAAAAAAAAAAAAAAAAAGATAAACCATCACAATGTCAACCATTAGAACCATGAAAATAGAAGAACAAAACATAGCGAAAAAATGCATGTTTCTCACACACAAAAAAAAAAAAAAGAAAAGAAAAAAAGATCAGAAAGAAAGAAACCATAATCATCATAAAGCAAAACTCAAATCCATTAGCAAACAAAGGACCAAACAAACAGCATTTAGCATCACTAGCAATAATTATAAGACAAGTCATGGATTGCACCTGATACATGATATCAAAGTAACTCACAGCTTTGATTGCCTAAGCTTTTTCCGATTCATAATCAATTTGAACGAAATTAGGGTACAGAGTAGAACGAGAACGAAATTAAGTTCTGAAAAGAAAAAAAAAAGAATTAAGAAATTAGGACAGAGGAATAATTACCAGCAGTTCTTGCTGTCACGATCTCTCTGGATTTTCAGCTTCAGTTTGTTTTTTTTATTATTATTATTTGACGGAAATCATGTCTAGACGGGAGAGGGAAAAAAAATCACGATGTAGTTTAAAGAGGAACGATGAAAAAGAAGAGAGAAAAAAAAAAAACACGTTGTGGTTTAAAGAGGAACGAAGGAAAAAAAGAGAGTTGGTCCCGGCGGGGCTCGAACCCGCGACCTTCGGCTCATAAGACCAACGCTCTAACCAACTGAGCTACGGGACCGCAGGATTGCGTCTTGTTGAGTTTAATTCCTAAGAAAAATAATAATAAAAAAATAAAAAAAAAACTATTATTCCCTTTAAAAAGAAAAAAAAACAGATGAAGGGAATAACGTATTCTCGACCGAAGTAATAAAATAACAATCTCGCACAGAAAGCAAAAATAATCGTATTCGTACCGTGTTTATATCGGCACGTTTACAGCACGATACGTTTAGCCCAAACACAAATACGGCACAATTAATAAACGTGTCAGAAATGCAAACATGAACACGAGAGGCTTAGGTACGCATAACACGGCACGACACGATTAATACGATTATTAAACGTAATGTGACGGATTGACACGATAACAACACGTATATGACACGTTTATGACCCAATTAACTAAAAAATAAAAAAAAAAAATTAAGGGTGTGTTTGGCAATGGTGGGAACCACTCAGTTCCCACCACAAACTCAGTTATGAACAATAAAAAGTTCTCACATGCTACGGTAACAAAAATAAATAAAATAAAATAAAATAAAATTGTTACAGTGTAAAACTCTCACATGCTACAGTAAAAGTGGTTCCCACTACCCTTCCAAACACCCACTAAAAAATTTAATTTTTTTTAAAACTAATAAAAAAATTAACAAAAACGCAATATCTAATTAATACTGACCTACTATAAATATTTCAAATATTTTTATTTTTAAGTTTAAATGTGTTAAAATGGGCAGGTCGTGTCATGCCATGTCAATACGTTTATGACCCGTTTAATTAAACGTGTTCAGGCGTATTTAGCGTGTTAGCACGAATTCAACCCGTTTATTTTTGTGTTATTCGTGTCAGCATATTTATGACACAATTAATAAACTGCGGTTCAAACCTGTTATCTTGTGTCGTTTTCGTATCGTGTCATCGTGCGTGTCCGAAATTAACGGCCTTAAAATTAACATGGATTTGGTATTCCATATCCATAGCTTACTTTTTATTATTTTTTATGATTTTTTTGGGTTCATACAGAGAGTGTTCGAGAACCACGTTCTACTACTTAAATTTTAGTTGTTGTAGTTCTTATAGGTTACAAAGTTTAAGTTTTAACTTGGCTTCTAAACACTCTCACTCAAAAGCCTTGCACGCAATAAGTTAACATAATTGTACAACAAAATATAATTTTCAGCAAAAGAAAACAAAACAAAAGCAAATGGCAACATGAATTTGATCTATTTATAGTCTAAAACTTTCATATGCTACAATAATTTGAATTTAATTTATAGTTTCAACTATTTTCTTACACACTTTAAATTTTTTTTTTTTAACACAAAAAGGTTTCTTCATTTATAATGCGATCAAAAGCTCAACGTGACAGGATCATGATAGGTGTGTTTGGCAATTATGGTCTAACCATATATTTATATTTGTTAGGATGTAAAATTCTCACATATAAAATAAAAATAAGATACATTGTAAAGTTTTTATATGCTATAATGTAAAACAAAAATATGTTACAGTGTAGACTCTTACATATTACAATATAAATTAAAAATTGATCACAATATAAAACTCTTATATAACATAATAAAGCCCTTTCAATTTTTAATTCTAATTAGTTGTCAAACCCTCACAATATAAATTAAAAATACACCATAATATTTTATTTTTAGTCCTAATTACGTTTTTCGTAATGGATGCACTTGAAAACCAGCCACCTTAGGGTCTAGAACGCAACGCCACACACAAACAAAAGAAAGCGTCGCCACAACCAACGACTTCAACAATCAGTTTTTTAACAGTACCCTTTGTGCTTTCTAGTTTCCACTCCAATTCTCCTTAGTACGTGCCCTGCATTCGTTGGTCAATTTTCAGAAAAAGAATTTCTTTTCTCCCCTTTTAGTTTTTTGGGGGTTAGCATAGCCAATTAGACATCAGTGGAAGACAAATTGCTTAAACAAATCAGTTTAGACAAAAACTTCACCAAGCATTGAACCAAGTCAAGGCCGAGGGACAGAAAGAGATGACGCTGGGTCTGATCAACGCGAACCCCGTGGTTCACGCGAAGAAGGAAAGGGTTGCTCGCACCGAAGATCCTCACGGTGCCGACGCCGTTGATCCTCTCGAAATCTATGATATCCTTTTCCATTTTTTACCCTTTTTGGTATTAATTTATGTTCTTTCAATTTCAGAGAAATTTAGCTCATCTACAAGTCAAATTGATTGTCCTTTGACTTAGTCCAGCTAAAGATACAGAACTTTGTGAGCCATGAATAATTGAAAGATTTGATTTTTTTTTTAGTTTTTATTTATATATTTACAAACCCAATTGTGTTTCTTTGATGAAATTGATAAATTTCGTGAGGGACATCAGAGATCCGGAGCATCCATATTCCTTAGAGCAGCTTAGTGTTCTTTCTGAGGAATCCATCACCGTGGATGACAAACTGGGACGTATTCTGTGAGTTTTTCTGAGCTTTATTCTCATTAAAAAAAAAAAAGAAAAGAAACTTTGTCATGTTATTTATTTGTTTGTGCCTGTTTTGATCCAACTGATATATTTTTTCAAAAAATGCAAATGAAAATAAACAGGATAACTTTTACGCCGACCATTCAGCATTGTAGCATGGCTACGGTGATTGGTTTATGCCTTAGAGTTAAACTGAAGCATTGTTTTCCTCCACATTATAAGGTCAGTTTTACTCTGCTAGAGCTTTTGACTTTATTCTGTTTTGTGATCGATGTGTTCCGTTTGAGACCCCAGATGTGAACAATCATTGATAAAAGACCCAAATAAAACTCGTGGAGAAATGAGAAGTGTAATGTAGAGATTTTATATAGCATTTGTCTCACTGGTAAGGTTGTTTTTGTAACCATTCGATTAAATTTTAGCGGTTTGATTTATGAGTGTACATGTTAATCTTAGAAATTATGCACCATGTGCTACAAAAATACTCATCAAACTGTTGAAATTTAATTAAATGGCTGAAAGACTTGCCCCACCGATAGGGCGTGCTGAACTGTAAATTTTCCTTAATTTTTAAGCACTTTTGTACTAGGTATTTGGGAATTATATTTGGATAAAGGTTGCTTTCATGGCCTTGTTTGACACCATATGTTGAAACCCGTTTGTCTACTTTCCTACAACATATTGAAATTTCCTTTTTAACAGATGTTTAATTCATATCTTACAAGTCTGCATTATTACGTGAATTTCCCATTTAAAACGTACATAAAAATAATTATCATAGCTGCTTTTTCTTCTTGTTCTTTTTTTTTTTTTTTTTGTTTGCTTTACTTGCTAGATTTTCACATTGTTTCTTTGCATAGAGAATTGAACTTGGACCAAATTTACAGTACAACATGCTGCACAATGAATTCAGCTCGTGCTTGTTGGCTTTGCAGTTTCCTCTTTTCCCTTTAGTTTTTAAAACCTCTTGAAATCGAATTGCCAAATTCACTGACGTGATTTTGCGGCATTATCATCTTGTTCTTTTTTTATTTTCTTTAATTTTTCCTAAACTATTGGCTTTTTTTATGCATTTGATTGTGGACTTTACAGGTTGACATTAAAGTCTCCCCAGGATCTCATGCAAATGAAGAATCAGGTAAAGTTAAGGGAAATCCTTTTAAGTGCCTTTCCATCCAATATAAAAGATTAAAAATGTTGTTTCTCTCTCAATTTCGTCTTTTAAGAGGAAAAAAAATAAATTATGGCTCATTGAACTGTTAGAGTAACGTATTATTTGATTCTCTTAAAATCGTGGATCCTTCTATGGTTGGACCTCATACTGGTAGTACAAGTTTCTCTAATTTAGGCTTGATGGCTGAAAAATCAAGTGCCTTATCGTATAAATCCCAATGATTGTGAGCTAACAAAATACTAATGCAAAAATCTTGGCAAATCTTGGTTTTGTAGTGAATAAGCAGCTGAATGACAAAGAAAGAGTTGCTGCAGCACTGGAGAATCCCAATCTTCGCCAACTTGTTGATGAGTGCCTCTACTCCAATGAACTCTGAAGGGAAAAAAAAAAGGTACTCATGTTGCTCAGGAGAACCATTGTACAGGAAGAACAATATTAGTAGGAAACATATGAAATAAATAAGCCGGCTTTGTTTTGTTCTGAATCTTCGCCTTTTGTTTCCCAAATATATAAACTCTGCCTTGCTTTCAGTGAATAAAATTGCTTAACTAATGTGTGTCTTATAAATTCCTTTTAGTGTAGTATGCTAGAACATTCGTGTGGTTGCAAGTAAAGTAAGGTCTAATGGTCGTTCTATACCTGACTTCACCTGTGTGAATCTTCGCCTTTTGTTTCCCAAATATATAAACTCTGCCTTGCTTTCAGTGAATAGAATTGCTTTACAAATGTGTGTCATATAAATTCCTTTTAGTTTAATATGCTAAAACAATCGTGTGGGTGCAATAAAGTCTAATGGTCATTCCACAACTGATTTCATCACAAGGTAAAGTATTCGAATCCCTCGCCTTCAAGTTCAAAAAAATAATAATATCTGTGTATTAGCGTCTTCATATTAAGTTCATCAGAAGATCAAATTTAAGACCATCACGTATTCAGGGCTTCCCATTATTTTTTATGTTTTTCCCGTTGATGCTGCCATGCTGCGAGTCCCCATGAAAATACTCGATGATTCTCACTGATCAATCTATTGATCAAATTTATTTTTTTTAATGGAATTTATTGAAAATAAGGCAATATTTTTTTCCCAAAAGAAGGTAAAATTAGTAGAGTTACAATTTCATATATTGTCATGGCAGCAAAGAAGTGGCACCAACGGTTCACAGGATGTTTGGTATCCTTTCGAAACTAAATGATGTAAGCCCTTTTGTTGGAGAATATCCTTGTGTTCAGCACAAAAGTCAAACGAAATATTGTTAAAATAAAAAGGAGTGGGAAAGGTTAGAAAAAAAAAGAAGCTTTGGAAGGATATTAAAATACCCACTGTTAAACCATCAGAATTTATCAAATTCCATTAAATTATCCTAATTTAAACATCATTTTATATGATGATTAAAAAATAATACCAAAATTTAATGCAAAAAGAAGGAGAAGCCACTGAAAAAAAAAAAAAAAAAAAAAAATCATTGAGGGGAGGGCGGGCACTCACATGACCCGCTAATTGGTTTCCTCAGACTAATCGCATGGTGGCCATCTTTGTTTAACCAAAGTCACTGCTATCCATCTTTATCCAGATCAAAATTTGGTAATTCCGTTATCTTTGATGTCTAATGGGCAGCTGTATTGAATCTTTGTTTGTACTAAATTTTATTTGAATGAAGATTCAATTCCTCAAAAAAAAAAAAAAAAAAAAAAA
>CAMOHE010025233.1:0-20246 GCA_946598075.1 Artocarpus hirsutus | reverse complement strand
AAAAAAAAAAAAAAAAAAAGAAGAAGAAGAAGAAGAAGAAGAAAGAAATGACACACGAGTTTGGTCCCATTTCAATGATAGATGGTGCGGTATAGTTGAAAAATCATTTTCATTCCTATAAGGTTAAAATCCCATCACTCATAAAATTATAGACCTCAATTTAATAAATAGCGTACCTTTTAAACTGACAAGATTGTAGGTTAAATAGGATTGCTCGGTTTAGTTTGGTCCCATTTCAATATTAGATGGTCTCGTAGAGATTAGTGTCATGATACAAAGATCAAATAATAGTAAAACTAAAGAAACAAACACCATAATGGGGAGATGAAAAAATAAATAAAGATTTCTTTGTTCTTTTGTTCAACAATTTTTGTCTTTCCATTCTTCCTCAGTCAATTTTAACGTACTTCTCCTTCTAATTTACAAAGCCCATTTATCGGCATTCTTCCATACTGTGGGCTTATCTAGGAAGCCTGTCATGAACCTTCTCAAAATCTGTCAAGTAATGAAAAGCCTCATCCAATCAAATATGTAGGCATGCAAGATATTTGGCGCTTCATAAATTAGTAAATATCTTTATATTGTTGCTTTGAGAATTATTAAATATCGATTTGGACTTTTATGAAGAAATCCACAAGCTATGTTTCTTAACATTCTCACTGGAATGTCTAACACATAAGAATTTGCCCCATTAAAACCATATTAGGAAAAAAAACACTGGGAAAAAAATCTTAGTGATAAAAAAGTATAATATTCTTGTTGTATTGCATTTTAAAATTGTTTTCGTTAAAAACCTTGCAGGAAAACCTCATAACACAAAACCATCACCAGGGGTTAAAGAGTGAATTAAGTAGACACAGTAGGAAGGGCTTTGGTGGATAAATATTCTAAGTTGTCATTTGAACGCGTCTATCAAACATCTATATCACCGTTATTACATAATTCATACGTTGAGAAGGAATTTTGCAAAAATATGTTTGGTCCTATCCTTTTAATCTAGCCTTTAGGGATGGCAATTAGGAGAGTTTAGGGCTGGTACCTACCCTAGGAAGAAAAACAATCCCAACCCATCCCATCGGCCAGCATAAATTAACAGGGGATGGGGCGATTTTCTCCATTATAGGTTCAAGGTATTCACAGTACCTTATTTACTCGACTAGTTTTTTTAATGATAAAATAAATAATTAAATAATTAACACACGTATGTAAGACGTTAAGTTAAAAATAAATAAAATTATATTTTAAACATTTGTTCATCTTATATAATAACATTATACTTAAGATTATATATATTGTAGCATATTATATATAATATATTTAATCCTTTAACCCATTTAAAACTGGATTTTCCTACCATGTTTAAGGTGGGTCCTCACAAGTAAATGGGTTTGTGGGTAAAATTTTTTATCCCTAATAGCCTCCCTTGACTTGAGCAATACATGTTGTATTATCTTCTTATAACGCCCCGAAATTAATTAAGTGATATTATTGTGAAAGATGGTGGATTAGTGTGCCAAATTATAATTTAATTTTAATCTAAATATTTTACAATGATTTTCTAATTAATTTGGTTTTAAATCATTTTAGTTATTTTTATTTGTTATTTTAAATTTTTTAAACAAAATAAATTGTCAAATGACTAACAAGTCCCACTTTGGAAGACATGGTTTTCCCTTCTTGGTTTTTGCTCTCCTTCCTTTTCTATTTATTTCTCTCTCCCTTGCTCTTTCCCTCTCACTATCGTTCTCTCTCACTCTCTTTCCTCTCTTCCTTTCACGCTCTCTCTCTCTCTCTTTCTCTCTCTATCTCCTTTTTCCACTCAATTTTTGATTCAAAAACCAAATTCAAGCTTCAACTCTTAGTGAATTGGGAGCTTAGGAACACATTTGAGCAACTATAAATGCAAATCAAGGTTAGTTTATTTATTTTTCAAATTTCAAAGTTTATTTTCAAAATTTTCAATTTTCCTTGCATTTTGATATTCGAGTTTATTTAAGCTTAGAAAACCTTTCTATTTAAGTTATAGGACCCAAATTATCTAGAATCTAGGTTTGACTTGATGAGAAACGGATTGAATTAAGATTTTTTATTTTTCTCTATTTTCAGATTTATTCAAAAATCTTTGTGTAAATCTTATTTAAATATGTTAAAAAATAATCTACTATGTTTTTCTATCAATTATGATCATTATGTATGCTTGGGGATTAAAAAACAGGTTGAAAATGAGGATTTTAGCTCGGAGAGGCTGAGACTCGAATTTTAGAAAATTTTAGAATTTTTCAGTTCGGCAAGTCGGACTCATACCTTCGGCGGGCCGAACTGTTCGGTAGGCCGAACCTGGTAACAGTTCGACAGGCCAGTCCTGATTTGCCAGTGGGCCAAACTGTGCAGTTTGGCAGGCCGGATCAGGGGAACCGATAGGCCAACCAAGATTCATGAAAATTTGTCGTTTTTCACCCATTTTCACTATTTTAAACTCAGATTGAGATTTTGGCCTTATAATATGATTTTATGAACACAAATGGCATGCTAGGATACCATAAGATAGCTTAATAGTGTAGGATACTCTAGGCTAGGTACTGATAAACTTAGTTTACATTTAAGGTTGTTCGTGGTTCCATAGAGTTAACGTATAGTGGACTGAAACTGTGATATTGAACATTGGCATAGGACATCGAGGTAAGACTTCTACCCTTTTCCTTGATAGCCAGGTTTAAAAATGATTTTTGTCAAAAAGTTTTCAATGATTGATTGAAAAAAAAAATTTATCAGTTGTTTTCATAAACAGTAGAATTAAGTGATTTTCATAATAAACTGCATAATGAACGTAAATGAATATACTTGGTAAAATGAGATTTTAATAACCATAGAAATACATAGATGAGCATGATGCCATATTCAGAGATCAGGTCGTGTAATGAACAACCTTAGGGGCAAGTCCTGAAACCCAACTAGGCCACTTTGGTGGTGATTATTATGGTTTGCCCAAGAAAGATAAAAAGGTATTTTCTGAACAAACTGATTTTGATAAGATTAATTTAAATGAATTTATGTATTTAATTCTATTTTCTAATTATTTTTTTTGAAAAATAAATTTTACATTTAAATTATTTATTTGTTTTAAAGCATAGTCCAACTAAGTCTTTTCCTCACTTTTTACTGTTTTCAAACCCCTTTCTCCCCCTAAGTGGAATTTAGCTTAGAGTTGACGGGGAGCCCGCTGACCAGACTTGCGAGCAGTAGAAGACTCCGTGTAGGTTACTTGAATTATTCAATCAAGGCATTTATTACTTCAAATTTCCTTTCTCTTTGGACTGTGGTTGTGATTTTATTTGTTGTCGATACTATGTGTGTGTGTAAGTTGTGGGCCCGGTAGTATCCAACACGTATTCCTTTTTTTTATCTTATTTTATTTTATTTTATTTTATGTTCCGCCTATCTGTTTATCATCATAATAATCGTTTTAAAAAGTTTTAAATTGTCATATTTTTCATAATTAATTAAATTCTTTAACTTGTGTTTTAATTAATATTTTTACTTAATTAACTTAATTAATCTGCCACGTCACCTCCCGTACTTCGAGGCGTGACACTCCCTCTGGTGTTATTGGGCTTATTCACATGTATCTTGGATGTGTTGAATTATAAATTTTAACTCATATACATACATTCTCGACTTATTTCATGAAGTGCAAGTATTGCAATATAGTTTAAGAAAGGAACAACAATAGTTTACTTTGTGAAGTACCATAATGTTGTTGTATCATTGCACTGTAAATACAAAACTAGATTGGAATCGAGCTTTATTAATAGCTTGCAGTTGCAAAACCAACTGTGATTTTAAACTTTTTGAATAAAAGAAACTCACATAAATTGTTCTACGAAGAAAATAAAATATGTTCTTAATATCTTTTTAGTGTTGTTGAACTAGTGCGAAACTATATTTAAATTAACTAAAAATACAATATCATCATGAACAATTAACAAAATATATAAAAGCATCAATCGCACTCAAATATGGTACATCTTACTTCGAGATAAAGAATTTCTTCGCTAACTTCCTTAAAACGAAATCTTTTCTTCACATTAAGTGATCGCACAACCATTGAAACACTCAATGGATGAGCTTTCCCTATTAAAAAATGATATTAAGGTATTTTTCTTTCTGAATTGATTGATGGATGAATATTCCATCTGAAAAGCTTGTGTGATCGCCAAATATTGTAAACTGCCAACAACAGTCGGATATTCTGTGAGCTGGAGTGTAGCGTTCCTATGGGACTTAGAGAGGCATGGCCACAGGCATGGAATCCATCATCTTGGTGTGAGCAGGTAAAGTCCATAATGTATCTGTCATTATGAGCGGAGAAGCCTATGTTTGTGTAAAATTGCTGCCACACTATGGAAGTCGGCAATTCTTCCAAGGTCCTTAATAGAGAGATCCATTAGGCTAGTAAGACCATAAAGTGTTTTACAGAATATCATTGTCAAAGGTACCTAATAGTGTCATTAATATTTAATATAAACAAGAACGTAGATAAAGGTGACCTCTTGTGTTGAGAAGAAATATTGAGGTGCCGGCGTGAGACTTTCAGAGTCTCATACATTGTAATTGGTTTCCACCAAATTAGTCGTACGTTGGCCGCTCATGGTTCCAAAAGTCAATGTTAGGTATCTTTTTCATAGATCAAGATTTGGTAATTGACAATGGAGGCTTTTCTTTAAAAAAATAGTAACAATAATAATAAAAAAGACTCGATAATTGATATCACACAAATGGTTCGGTATAGTTTGGTCCCATTTCCAAATTTGATGGCTGATAATTGATATCAACCAAACAGTTTTGCAACGATGTCAAAACCACTACATTTTTTCTTTTTTTCTATTTTCTTTTTTTAATGAGTAATGCCCCACAGTTTTCATTGCCAACGCTAGGGGTCAAGTAATTGGTATTACGTGAAGCACAAACACGTGATATGCAAGAAAAATACAGAAGCTCCACTTTTGTAGCGGTTGATAACATAATTGAAACCATAACATAGAACCAAAACACTATAACATATAAGAGCTTTAAACTGTAGTAAAATTTTAATTTATACTGTAGTAGTATATGAGAGCTTTACAATACAATAGTTAGAACTAGTATGTTCCAATTGGGTTGTGAAACAAAGTTCTGATTTATCTTTGATGAATACAGAGTCTGCTTCGGCCTTGCCTTCAAGGTGTAAAAATACTTGTGCTACCAAAAATGTAGCTGGTTCCCATCACCAAATTTAAGGCTTTATATGATTATAAGTTGGTTCATCCAATTCGAATTGTACAGCTTTCTATAGTTATTAAAAAGAACGTTACACAAAAGTCATTGAGCTCAACTAGCAAGCAGTGCCAAGGGAAGAGGCTCAGGAGCAACCACCTCTGCCCCAAAATGGCCGTTTGTATTGTTAGAGGGCTTGTCATCAAAACCCCAGAATTTGGCGGTTTTGACATCGTCCTGAGCCATCAATCTCGAGAACTCCTCGTGATCGTATTTTAAGGTTGCGTTTCCGCCAAACTCACTGGGAAGGTTATCGATGTCAAAAAATGTCTTCATAAGGTCAACACTGTCTTTGTTTTTGGGGTAGACGAATTTCACCTTCTGAGATGTCTTTGGATCTAGGAAGTACTTCACAGCCTGCAGATACAAAAGGCAATAGAGAAATGAGTACTATGATTCTTCATTCTAAGTGATGTTGTAGCATTGGAATAGAATTGTCAAGTGTCAAAAAAAAAACCAAATCTCCACTATTACATAACAGTTTTGATTCACTGAAACAAAAATGGTGATTATAGATTACATTTTTCATCGAGAAATTCATTAGGGGATGTAACAACGCCTAAAGAAAGCGTAAAGAGAGTTTAGCAGATCATACCTTGTAGAAGGCCTCAAAAATCTTTGGTGGATTGTAAAGAAACACAATGGCAAGCCTCTCAGGGTAGTGATTTTGCAGGATGTTAATAATATCCCGAGCAGTCTTGACAGTGATGTTTGTGTTCAATGAAAACCCGGTGAAGTCGACCAACCATGACATTTGCTCTTGATCCTCAGGAAGGTTGAGGACACTATTTTCTATAAGATAGACCAAATGTCGGATGTTGCTTTCTGGTGAATTGGTGTTCTGCATCCCTGGTCTCATTAGAAGCACAGGTCTTCCGAGTCGATCGTGAAAATTCGCCCTGAAAACTTTGCCCGTCTCACCTTCATGAGCCACTTCATTCTGATCAACAAGTAAATGTAGTGTTCGAAAATAGTGAAACATAGGCGATAGAAAAATGCATAATAAAGACAAGATAGATATGCGTAGAAAACCTTAGAAAGGAAAAACCACGAGCAGAGACAGAAGCAAATCTACTATCTCAAAAAATTGGTACAAAAGAAGTGTTTCGAAAATACATATATATATATATATATATATAGGATAAAAAAATCTAATAGGCTCGTGCCGTACCACCTTTGCTTCAATTCCCTAGTCCACCATTGACCTTAAAAAATTCTCATGATTATATTTTCACTACAAACATCGCACCGCGAATTTTTGGACCAGACCAAAAGTTACCGTACTCTAACATGTAGCAATGCTAAATATAGGCTTAAATAGTAGCAACAACAATGAAACATTGTTCAAACATGGCCCCGAGAATGATTCATCATAGGCTAAAAGACACATGTATGTGTACTAGCTCAACATAACTCGTCGCCTCAAGCAAAATTTTTTGAGGCAGCCTATTCAAAAGGAATTTTTTTAATGGAATATTTTGCATTGAAATGGATTAAAAAAAAAGGTCACTTATATCATTCGAAAATAACAAAATAACACATTAAATCCAACAAAAAAATGTTTAATAGTAGAAACGCAATATAAAAAATCAATTAATGAATAATAAAATAATATTTGCTTTTTATATTTTTAAATATAAAAATAGGTAAAATATATGCTATTATTACTCAAATTTTATAATTGTTTTTTTGTTTAATTTTATAGTAAACTAATTTTTTTAAAAAAATAATAGTTCCAGTTAAATATATATAAAAAAGAGAAATTGTAAAAAAATGTTACTTTTTAAAAACTAATTGAAGTAAATATAAGGTTTTGAAATATTTATGATAGATGTCAGTAAAAAGAAAATTCACTCAGTAAAAAAATTTACTTATCTATTTACTATGAGTAAAATAGTTTTTTATCGGTAAATTTTTTCATTGACATTTACTACAAATATTTTCAAAACTTGACATTTACTTCAAAAAGTTTCAAAAATCTGACATTTTTCTCATTCTCCCTAAAAAAACCTGCTACAAAAGGTGAAAAATTTTAGGGCTTCTTAAAAATGGGCCCTTAATGTCGAGCAAGAGCAGGTTCTCCCCATAGATCTCGTCGACATCATTTATTCCTACACTGTGATTGATAGGCTGTTTGGCATGGTTCTAATCAACAAACAGTATAAAACTCCTAACAACTACAATAAAAATCAAAAAGTTGCTATAATATAAAGCTCTCACATTACATTTGACTACCTTATGAGTAAAAAAGAGTAACAAAAATATTTTAAGCTTATAAAGCAATTGATAAAGCCATCAAAATAAGTCTTACCCAACGGATTTCCTCAGGTTTATAAGTTGCCCTCCACCTGAGTGACTCTTCCAACATTTTCTTTGACTTATCAACATTCCAGTTCCGAGCTTCAAGGTATCTCCTAAGGCATGTTTCACTGCAGTACTTTAAACCACGTCCAGATAACGGCCCAAGAGCTTCCCTCAGTTCTTTGACCTGTTTGTGGAAAAACGCCTTGTTTAGTTTCTGTTTTCATATCCTTATACAAATTACTTAAAAAAAAAGAAAGAGACGTAAGATACTAATAAGCCATTTCGAAAATGAGTTAAGACTGAGAATTAAAACTGAAAATACTATAATATATGAAAAAAATTCTGTTCAAATAATGATTGAAACTATAAGCTACGGTAATAATTTGTTGTTCACTTGTTATTGTTATTATAATTTTTTTTTTTTTTGAAAAGTCTTTTTCACTTATTTGATGCGTATGATATTTACCTTTGCCTCCTTTTCTGCAGATTCATCAATGGGGTGGTTCTTGGAGTGTTTTCTTCGAAGAAACATCATGCTGTCAAGTGGTGGAGTTGAACCTACGTATATACATTCATTAAAAGTCAGACAAAATAATTACTTAAAAAAAAATGTCATCCTTCTTTTTGTTTTTCTCCCCTTTTATCAGCATTTAATTGCACCATCTCATCCCTTTTTCATTAAAAAAAAAAAAAATATTGAGTGAACCTACATTGTATCACAATACAAACTTTATTGACATATGACCCTGTCTTCACCCTATAACATTAGAGCAAGAGTATTAAATTTATAGAGTTACAACTTCATTACTAACAAAAACAATTTTTCAATCTAAAAATACATTATATATTAAATTCATGGGATGTTTGAAAGATGGTGGGAACCAGTGGTGAGAACCACTTTTACTGTAACATGTGAGAGCTTTATACTGTAGCAATTTTTTTTATTGTTATTGTAGCATATGAGAACTTTATACTGTTTATAACTAATTTTGTGATAGAAACTATAGTTTCCACCACTTTACCAAACAAGCAGGACGTATTTGTTTGTTAATACCCCATGTATGAAAATGATTTTTCATAACACAACTTCAGATCATCCCACCATGTATAATAATAATAATAATAATAATAAATTAGCAGATTAAAAATTACTTTATCGTGCAAGGTAGCGGTCAATTCGGCTCAAAGCCGTCTGTCCTGACGGGCTTGACCCGCCAAGCCTCATTATTGGTTCCTCTCTTTTTTTTATATATTTTTTTGATAAATTATTTTTTTTCCCTGTCAAACTATTTTTCTTTCTTTCTCTCTTTTTTTTCCCCTCATGTTTGTTGATCGTTCCTTCTTAATGCCTCGTCAATCTGTTATTTTGACCTTTACAAATAGTGACTCTATTTTAAGCTTTTCTTCAAAGTCAGGACTGCCACACAACATGCTCTGCCGTGTTGGTCAACTCTTCACACATACATACACACATACATGCATGCATACACATACACATCCAGGTGTATGTCTGTGTGTATATATATATATATATGAAAACTGGATCAATCCAAGAAAACTAAACGATTTTCTTGGATAAGCCTAATCCTCAATGCGCAGTGACAAAAACTATCAAAAGTTGAGAGAATTAGAAAAACTTAATGATGATCACAACATTATTAATATGATTATTAGAAACCTATTCGATATAATAATGACTTCGAATTATTATCGTAAAAGTAAAAAAATTCTAAGACCATTTGAGCTCACATAGGAATCTCCGAACTATTACGAGATCATGATTAAGTCATTTACAAGTCCATCTTAGCTAATGTTGCTGCATTTAACAAAATTTTGTCATTTATCTTAGAAATTGCTAATAGATCTAACAAGTATGATCACAAAACCATCTACAGAAACAAGGTCCATTTTTTTTGTTTTCAAAATTTTTAAAAATATTTTTGTATATTTTTTTAGACAAATTTTTAAAACACTTTTAAGAAAGTTTTCAAACAATTTTTATTTTTTAAAATAAAAATATTTTTTTTATTTTAAAAAACAATACTACACGATCTCAAAATTTATAAAAAAATAAAATAAAATATTAAATTTCAAAAACAATGAGAATAATGGGTCTATTTTATCAAGAATCACAAAAAAGAAAAAAAAAAGGAGGAGGAGAAGAAATGACACACTTTACCTGATGCAGTGAATAGCTGTAGAGAGAGAGAGAGAGAGAGAGAGAGAGAGTTGTTTTTGGCCAATAACTTTGCTTCACAGCCTTGTTGTGTGGTGAATAAAATGGGTTTTGGAGAGGGAGTGAGAGGAGAGAGAGAGCGATCGGGAATGGAAGCGTTTTATGAATGCTTTGCCCACTCAATAAATTCTCTATTTAACGAAGGCAGGGCAAAGGGAATGGAGGGAGGGCTTCTGCTTTAGGCCTCTTTGGTTCAGTTACGGTGGGAACACAAATCGTGCAATGCGTACCTACTCTCTGAAAAGACCAAATATGCCCCTTTAAAGGTAGAAGTGGGGTCCACAGCGCTGACCAATTCTCCTCAACCATATTTTTTTCCATTTTAATGGCAATATTTTTTTTTCTTTACTATAACGCTAACAACCTTTATTTTAATTTTCAACTTTTTTTAAAGCAAAGATTTCATTGCAACAGAGTGAAATACAATGGTAACATGGCCCTACATATATATAGAGATATATATATATATGTATATATATATGATAATTAGTGTATTTAAAAGAAGAGTTCAAACCATAATAGTGTTTTATATTTAACATGTAAAAATTTTATCCTTTTTAAAGTTGAAATTTTAAAGTTTAAATCACTCTCCTAACAACCTTAATTACCCTAAATGAGACTAGTTATATTAATAAATCTAATAACGATCAAAGAAAATTGCATATGTTAGACTCAAAAACAAAAAGCACTTCGATACACCAATAACGAATCTAATCTAACTCTTTTAAACAGTACCATATTCATATCCAACTTACATTTCATATTAGTTGTTAACATTGGAATATATTATCTATCTGATAAAAAATAACAACTGACTATTTCAAATGTGATTATTGCTTGTTGTCGTCCTCAAGCTTTAAAACTTGTGAAAATGAATTTAATTTTAAATAACTTAAAATAACAATGTAATTATGATTAAATAAATTGGTCTGTTTCAAAAATAAAAAATAAAAAGGTCTCCATGTCAACTAATAGCAATCTAATGCCAAATAACTGTCATTTTTTTTACTAAACAGTTTCATATAATTATTATGACGGTCTGTATTTTTTTATATTCGTATTTTTTTTGGGTATATTTCATGACTAATATAGTTATGCTATATGTATAAATTTTACTTTTTTCGATGAGTAAAGACTTTATTTATTAAAAAAATTTGCAGAAATCATGCGCACTTTTCAATTTACGGCTCTATAAATAAGACAAATTCGAACTCTATTCAAAACAAATCTTCACTCCTATTAAATTGTCCACCTTGATTGTTGGTATTTTGAGTGATACGATAATGAATATGTCATTGATGTCGACTTTTAGATATGTAAAATCTTCTAAATTTAATGTTTAGAAATTATAGATCTAAGAAGAGATCGCATGAAAAAAGAAACTGGGCATGATTGATATACCGTATTGTATTGTATTGTTTTATATTATACATAAAAAATATAATATAATATAATATAATACAATATAATACAGTGTGTCAAACAAATCCTATAAGGTGTTTAAAAACTTTGATTTGGACTAAAAAGTTTTGGTTCAATCCCATTTATTATCGTATTTTTCTCACAAAATTTAAATTACAACCGTATTTTTAATTTAAACTATTAATTCAACCTCATTTTTCTTTCCTTTGATGACTAAGGAAAATCACAAGAAGATAAAAATCAGTGTGAACGTTTGAGATCTGAATGAATATATATATATTATATTTAAAAAATAAAATACAAATTTATTTAAAAAGAAGATAAAATATATGAATATTATAAACCTATCGGATAGAGAAATGACAACTCTCTTTCTAGTGGAAAAAATGTCCCGTTGAGAAACGATCCCAGATTGGTAAGGTTCAGGTTATTCTTCAAATATCTTTACCTACGTGCTCAAACATGGTACCACCGGATTTTTTTGATTGTTTTATCTATCCTCTTACATGTCACGAGGAGAGATTTTATTTCATTTTTGGAAAAAACGACAAAAATGATCAGACTTTTTGAGCTTCTGGAGAATCCAGTTGTAATTTCAACAAGCTAGAATTTCTTCCTTTTCAATAAGAGTCCATATATATTGTCTGAATTTTCAATCTCATTGGTTGTATCCTAAATACAATTTGGACAGCTCATTTAATTTAAGAATTTGCTCACATGATAAATATTAAATAATAAAGGTATTTGTTTCGGTAGACACCCTTTTCTTTTTCTTGTTAGAGAAAGTTTAGATAGGAGACGCGGATTTAATGTATATAAGCTAAAGCCACATTTTTTTTTCACCTTTATAATGGGAAAAAATCTCATCACTATGGAGGTATTTTCCATATGCAAGAAACGAGCGGAAAAGAAAAACTCATTAATCTAATTGTAGTTTCTAAATAATATTCGAGGTTAACAAGATAAATGGCCTAATTATGTTTATTTAATTAAAATATAATTTATTTTGTAAATTTTTTATATATGTCTTAAAATGATATTATTAAAATAATTGCTATGCAATTATATAGTACAAAATATCATATTATTAAATAATTACAATGCAATTAAGGATATTTTTAAGATATCTCAAATATTGTATTGAATTTTAATTTTGTAATAATAATTTGATGATGTATTGTATTTTTTTAATTTGAATTTTAATAAATTTTCGGCTTTGAATTTTCAAAAACAAATTTTATCTACCTCATCTTGTGGGCCAAAGAAGTTGAAATTTCTTTTAGGAAAAGGATGGAAAAGAAGAGTAGAAAGTCAAAGCGAGATATACGTGTTTTGCACACTAAATATTTTTCTTTCTCCCCTCACTTTCCTTTTTTTTCAATATGACTTCGTTCTTTTGAATTTAATGCCTGAATATTAAGGCACGATTGACCAGGGAAAAAGATTATTATTAAATAGGATTCGAGATCATTTTATCCTTCTAGAAGAAAATAGCATGTATGCTACGAAAATGGGCCAACACTCTTGACACTTAAACGTGGGTTTTGATGGGAACTTGGACTTTCAAAGTTCCAAAGTCACGATGCCATGGTATGAGAAAACGATCCGAACTCTTCCTTTTATCCCAAGAGAAAGAAGGGGACCTCTTTGGTGGGTGTTTCCACATGTGGTATATATTTTGAAACGGCTAGATTTCGTCAAATTTTTTTAACAAATTTAACTACTGAAAAACAGATACATATAAGTGGATATCTTTTTCGTTTCTCAGTAAAAAATTGCCAAGAAAAAAAAATACCCCTCTTTTGTAGTCAATGCCCTTTTTTGAGCTTAATTCAATGCGTATTTAAGCAATAGTTTACAATGGTACAACCGTTAGGCATAGTCGCATAGAGCATTTAGAAGCTCTTTCATGACGTTAAATTTTATTAGTTGAATTGGCATCATTAATTAGTTTATGACACATGGCCACAAAATTAATTAGTTGTTTAAAATTAATTAACTGGATCATGTATTAGTGGGAGATTCAAGTTTTCTCCTTTTCATTTTTTTTTAACTTGTTCTTTTTTTCTGGACTAGTTTTTGTTAAAGTCATCACTTGCAATGCCAATATTGTCATTCCATTTATTACGATGCTTCAACTGGTTGAGAATGCTAAACTTGCTTGCTATGGACACAAGGACAAAAACTCGGTTTCATTAGGATATAAAAGGAACTTACTAATGTACCCCATCAAAAAATTTATTTTTATTATTTTAGTTACCAAAATATATTTTCTAGAAGCTCAAAAATGACAGAATCTCCGGATGAAGGTCAATTGTTCTAGATAAAGATTTAAAAGTAGAAATTTTGCTCGCTGAAAGTCAGCCAACTGTAATTGGCCATTGCATGTTTTTAACGTCCAAATACTGGCATCAACAAATCTTTAAGACTGGTATTACATTGAAGAAAAAAAAAAGGAAACAGAAGAAAAAAGTGTTAAGAAAATAAAATAAATCAAAATGTCTAAAGGTCCTTTTACATTGTCAGTATGTATTAGTGTTATTTAATCACATCGTCTGGTTGGTAAGGCAAATTTAAGTGATTAAGATAATTGCAACACCCCAACCCAACCCAGCCTCACCCCTTTTAACAGAAAAGGAACGTCACAGGGAAAAAAAAGTGATTGAATCACAAACTTGAATCTTTTTCCACTGGATAGACTTTAGCAATTTATGAGAATAAAAATGAGTTTACCTTAAAATGCAGAATGGAAATAAGTTCAATATAGACAAATGAGGGAAGCCTAGTTGGTTGTAAGTTCCTCCACCTCAACCATAGGTTAAGGGTTCGAGTAACGCTTAGCCCCACTCAAAAGTCGTGGCATTTCCCCTCTCCTTCTATTAAAAAAAAATAAGTTCAATATATAGTGGTTTATCCTATTACTGTCAAATTTACCCTAAATTGCAAAACGGGAGTTTACCTTCAACATAAGTTTAATATATACTAAACTAAAATTTTCAGTAGACTTTTGGACTGGTTTTGTTTTGGCAAGAGAAATTTTTAATGCCATGTCCCACTCACCCACATCTTGTGCACACTCACAGTACTGACAATATTACAATACAAACACAATCCAAAATAAAAGGAAAAGTTAAGATTTAACATGCCTTAAATTGTTGTACAACAACCTACCCAAATCTTCTATTGGTCGCAAGTCCGGTCAACGGACTCTTCTCCAATCCTAAGCTGATATCCACCTAAGGGGTAAGATTTTAAAACAAATAAAACGTGAACGAAAGGCTCAGTAGGACTATATATTGAAAATATTTAACTTTAAAAGAAATTTCATTAATCAAATAAATATGTAGAAAACGAAATGGAACAAACAAATAAATATATGAAAATTTAATAAAAGCTTTCCTTACCAAAGTAAATTAAAATGGGTCGACTAAAAAGAATATCATTTTCTTTTCCTGAGCAAACCATATGTAAATCACCACCGTAGTGGCCCAGCTGGGTTTCGAGACCTGCCCCCAAGTTCGCACACTACACAACCCGATCTCTGATATGGCATCATGTCCTAATATATATATATATATATATATATATATATATATCTTCATGATTATTAAAATCTCTTTTTACCAAATATAATCATTTACATTCATTATGAGGTTTATTATGAAATCCACCTCAATCTACTGTTTGTGGAAACATTCAATAAAATCCTTTTTCCAATCAGCTATTTAAAACATTTGATAAAAATCCTTTTTAGGCCAAAAATCATTTTTAAATCGGGTTACCAAAGGAAAGGGGTAGAAGTCCTACCTCGATTCTCGTGTCGATGTCCCACACCGTAATCCCGGTCCGCTATATGTTAGCTCTGTGGATCCACGTATAACCTTAAATATATAATAACTTAGCTTATCAATATCTAACTTGAGATATCCTATGTTACTAAATTATCTCATAGTGTCTTAGTGTGCCATTTAGGTTTATAGAATCATTTTATAAAGTTGAAATTTTAATCAGGGTTCAAAACGATGAAAACGGGTGAAAAATAATAAAATTTCACCATGCCCAGTTGGCCTGCCGATCCCCCTGGTTCGGTTGGCCGAACTGCACAGTTCAACCTGCCGAAAAACCAAGTCCGGTCGGCCGAACTTACCTAGGTTCGGCCTGTCGATCTGGGAAAATTTTAAAATTTTCTAGGCACGGGTCTCGACCTCCCCGAGCCCAACTCTTCAATTTCAACATGTTTTCTCAATTCTCAGGCATGGGTAATGATCATAATTGATAGAAAAGCATAGTAGATTACATTTTAATGCTTTAAAACAAGTTTTAAACAAAATTTTTGGAAAAATCTTAAAATAGAGAAAAATGAAAAATCTTGATTTAAATCCATTTTTGATGAAACAAAGTTTGTATTCTAGTTATTCTAAGTTCATCTAACCTAGATTGAAAGATTTCTAAGCTTAAAAAAGCTTAGATTTCAAAATGCAAGAAAATTTAATAAAAATTAAAAAAGTTTAGAAAATTTCAAACAACCTCGAATTAAAGCTTTAAATCGAGTTTGTGGTTGTTCAATCGTGTTCCCGAGCTTCCAATCCACTAACCCGAAGCTTGAAATTGAATTTTGTTTCAACTTTTTTGAGAGAGAATGAGAGAGAGAGAGTGCACGGGAGAGAGAGAGAAGAGCGAGAGTGTGAGTGAGAGTGAGAGTGAGAGAGAGAAGGGAAGTTAAATAGACAAAATGAAAAGCAGTTTGCAAATCAACACCAAGTCCTGCACGTGGTTTTCCAAAGTGGGACGTATTGGTCATTTGACAAATTGTTTTGTTTTCAGTATCTAAAATAACAATTAAAAATAATTAAGAGTAATTAAAAATTATTAAAATAATCAAAAATATCATAAATTTAGAAATTTCACAAAATAATCAAATTAAGTTTAAAATATTCACTATGGTACATTGATCCACCATTTAACACACTAACAACACTTAATAAATTTTGGGGCGTTACATGCCATGACTAGGTAAAAAATAAAAAACGCCAAGATTTACCCTAACGTGTTCGCTAGCCACCGCGGATTTCCATGTGAGCGGTAGGCTCCTGTTTTTACCAACTGTAACTTGTCGTGTTATTAAATGTAGTCTGTTGTATTACTCGCGGTGGCTGGCAATAACTAGTTCCTCTTTTTCTACATTTTCATCACATACATTATAGTAGGATTTTTCCTTTTTATTTTCTTTCCTTCTTCGCCTTATGCTATGTTTGACAACAGGGATAATAAATAGAAAGTGAGTAGAAGCAAAACACCAAGGAGAGAAGAACAAAAAGGAGGCAATTTTTCTCGCATGTTTTTTGCTAAAAGGGAAAGACAATATCTAAGCTAGTTTATCGTATAGTGATACTCTTATACCGATTCCGTTTATAGAGAATAAATAGCCAAAGACTTTACAATGAATCAATCTACATTGGACATAGATCAAAAAGGGGTTGACCAAAATAAGAAAAAAGAAGTGTGATTATGATCAATATAGTTTTTTATAGAGAAAAATGCTAGAGATACCAACTATAATTCTAACTTATATATTTACTTATTGTTAGACTTGTATGCCTTAAGCAGTAAAAATGTAATATGTTTTTAGAGATGTTTTTATCAATAAAAAATTTATTTATTATTTATATACTAAATATTGTTTTCTTTACGTTCATATTTGTTGAATGTATGTTAAACAAACAAAAATTTGAGACTGTCATTCTAAACCTTTAAGAATTGGGCATATGATGGACAGATTATACAGACGACACGATTCTCAAGGTGACGGTATAAATCATAATATCCGCAATCGAAGGAATAAAGTTGGGTGCTTTATTCATGTAAAGATTGTTATGTTGTTTATATTCCTATTGGGAGATGGTTTGTCTTGGCCATCAGAGGTAGACTCCACAAATAGAAACATTGGCACATTGTCATAGGTGACGATGTGTTGGATCGGGATATAAAGTGAATTGATTTGGAATAATAATTCTGTCTCAGCAAATCGATTCACTTTAGACAATCATTTGTATTGTATCTTAATCCTGAGATGAATAGTAGGCCTGTTGTCTTGACTTATGTCTTTTGATGTACCAAAGGGTGACACCCATATTATAGTGGTATGCATGCCGGTACGTTGGAGGCATGACTTATGATAGCATAGACCTGTTATTTATAGATATGGAATCCATAGCTCCTCTTTAGGAGTAGTGATATCCTCTTATATATATTATCATGCAATTAAAAAACTAGAGCGCTCAACCATTTGGATACATAGGTGTAACTGAATGGTATACCATCTTTAGATGGTAAGTTTTTTGATGGTGAGATAATAGAACGTAAAGTAAAAATAATCAGAAAGGTAAGACAGAACTTGTCCTTAAGCCGGTTATAAATAATCCTATGGGGATACGATACACTATGATATATCACGAAGACTTAGCTATACAGGCTTCGTAATTTTATATAGTTCGAGAGTGCAACTCCAAGCTTTCAGTGGAGTAACGTTGGAGTTGATAATTATAAAATGTATATATGGGATATTGGGTTTCATAATTATCGAGAGCTTAAATTATATAGGTCCATCAAGTCTCCTTTGCTAGCTCACAAAAATCCTGTAACGATACGACGTGCTTTTCCAATAATTGGTGACTTATGTCAAATTTGTCAGATTGGCTAAAATTCGGTTAAATCAGATAATTCGTATTTGTTTATCGGTTGAATTAATTTTGTGATAAAATCAATTCAAGATAAACTTGTTGAGTTATCGGAATTGGATAATTTATGTCTATTTATCGATTGAATTAATTTTGAATTAATTCAAGATAAACTTGTAGAATTGTCAATAATTCATTTATTTTCTTAAAGATTATCTAGATAAAGTTGTTTTGATTAGATAATTTTTCTATTGAGTTATTTGAATTAAAACTGAGACTTTATTCTATAGAATCTCGGGTGGAAAATAAAATATTCGTCGAGATTTTTATTGACAGTTTGGCATGTCGATCCTCAGGTTCGGCCTGTCGATGGGACAAGTTCGGCATGCCAGTTAGATAGATCGGCATGCCGACCGCGCGACAAAAAGACTACACGTTTTCACACGGATTTCATCAGAAATTGATCTGAATTTGATTCTGATTTGAATTTTGAGGCATTATCTGATAAGGACTGACTCCTAGGCCCAGCCTCTATAAAAATGGAGTGAATCTCATTATTATTCAGATCAATTGAAAAATTAAGAGTGATACTCTGCTGGTGAGATTCTGAAAACTCCCTGAGAGCTCTTGTTTACAAATCACTAACACTAGCTTTGGGTTCTCTCAATTGGTTGGAAGGAGAGTCGCCTGGTGAAAGAGTTGTATGTGTGAGCCCATACTCCCTCTGATCATGGATAGAGAATAGTAAAGAAGGCCAGTTGGTTGAGGCTTTTTTGGAATATTACTTCTCTTCATGGATTGCGAAAGTTCTTCAATATATACAAGGTTAGTAAGATCTGGTTAATTTATGCACATAGCGTGTTAAACTTGTGTTTTGAAGAATACTTTGATATAAAAAAATTTTAAATTCTGCTGCATATTATTTTTTCAACACTTATATGTTGTCATGTTTTTATTAGTAAACATTTAAAAGATTGTTATATCAATAAGTTACATCTACCAATAATTAATAATAATTCAAAGGTTTATATAAAAGTTAAGATTAGAGTTGTTGTTCCTAACATTGCTCTTCGTATATTTGTTCATCATTTGGTGATCGTTGCTTTTTGTCAGGTCGATTACTAACAACATCATTCAGTTTTTGAAAAATTGAAATCGAGCGCTTACCAACTGAAGAGATTTGACGTTGCACCAAAAAATCTGGTCAATTGACTCAATGCTGCTCGGTTTTTTAGTTCTTCTAAACAACCCTAGTAATTTGCCATTACTTTTTTTTTATACAAAAAGAGGGAGAATGCCACCACTTTTAAGTGGGGCTTAGTACGACTCAAACTCTAAACCTATGGTTGGGGTGGAGGGACTTATATCCAACTAGGCTGTCCTCACTCGTCTTTGCCATTACTTTTTGTTTGTCTAATTTTCTCTATTTTCTTCATTTCCAAAGTTGAAAGGATTCACAGTATAACTGCTTTTCATCCCAATTTATGCTTTACTAAACAACACAAAATTCCTATTTCTTCTCCAAAATCTCTACTAATTCTTCCAAAAGATCTAAATCATTTTAGGACTTTTTGGGCTAAGGCAACACTGAACATCATCGGCCACGTTATATAGGACCACAACATACCTTTCTTCATAATAAGCACATGGTTGATGAGATTCCCTTGACCCTTTTTTTTTTTTTTGGAAATTGAAGTGAATACCGGCATTATGAAAACAATTACCAGCTTTTTGGAAATGACAGAATTTGATATCGTAAATTTTATAGTAGTTACTAAAATTGTTAATAAATAACATTTAGCCTTTAAAAAAGATTTGTAAAACTACAAAATGAGTTTACAAATTAAAAATAATAATAATAAATATCATGTGAACCTTGATAGAAAATGAATATGATTTAACGAGTTTATCAACTCAAAAATTAATAAAAATCATGCAAACACTGATAGAAAATAAATATAATTTAAGGTTTTATAAGAATATTTTTAATATATCTTTAATTTATCAAATTTAATAATGAAATTAATCTAAATTAAACATATTTGTTCATGGGAATTTCCCAGATTTAATAAGATAAAAACAAGACTCGCACCGTAAAATAGTATATTAATTTCCATATCCTAGGATTTATTCTATTAATTTTTATTCCCCACCTTTTTAACATATCAAAATCGCAACATCACAGTGCATGCAAAAATTGGATAACTACAGGTGCCGCTTACAAATAGATTACTCAAAACACGCGCTACGTGCATGAGCATTATCCTTGTCATATATATATATATATATATATA
>CAMOHE010025232.1:0-39663 GCA_946598075.1 Artocarpus hirsutus | reverse complement strand
TGTATATAATGAGATTATATAAGACAAGGACATGATGTGATATGAACAGCAAATAATTTTCATTAAATATAACAAGTTCTTATTACATTGACTGATGGTCATATATAAGATGATCTTAATGTTGAATCATTAACAGACTTCTATTTATGGATTTATGTCTTTTGATTTACTTGGTACGGATTCAAGAATCTAATCCTATACCTTGCACTTTGGAGGCATAATGAAGTAAGTAGCCGGGAATATTAATATTATAAGATGAAATACATTGTTTTTCTAAAAAGAAGCAGATAAATTATTCTCTTGAGTATTAATTCAGGTCTTGGATAATAAAAGGGCTCAATTTGTGATTAAGTTTATAAATTTGTTATTCATTAGATAATCAATGGCACTTAAGAATAAAGAAGTAATTAGAGAGGTTAACATATTTTACATATCTTTAATTAGAAGTTATTTATGGAGGATTAACTTATATGTAATGACTATATAAAATAGACTACTCTAAAAAATGTGTAATTATATATCTATAATTTCAAGAGTTTAGTTCCAAGTATTTAGTGGAGTTATGTTGAAATTAATAAAAGAGCAATATATTAAATTAAAGAATTTAATTAATATATTAGTTTTATTGGAGCTTTAAATTATAAGTCCATTAGTCCCAAATCACCATCCTTGTAAAAACTGTTTCAACAAATGGAATTATTGGTTAAAATAATTAATTTAAAATTAGAGAATTCTAAATAAATATCATTCATAATAAATTAATTATGAATTAATTTATAATTATTAAATAATAAAATTATTTAATAATAATTAATTGATTTTAAAATACACATAGTGAGTAAGACCAACTGTAGTTGGCGCCTACTACTAGACAGAAAAGTTTCATGTGTAGTCTAAAGCTTGTTCACCAAGTTGTCATATTTAGAATTTATGTTTTTAGATAATTGTGATTTGACTTTCAAAATTTGAATTAAATTATATTTATCCAAAAACAGAAATTACAAACATGAAAACTTAATGAAAAAGTTTTGAACTGCACAAGAAAATTTTTACTCTAGTAGTGTGTGCCAACCATAGTGGGACTCACTCATTGTGTATCTTCTAAAATTAATTATTTATTAAATAATTTTATTATTTATTAATTATAAATTAATTCATAATTAATTTATGTTGAGTGATTTTTAATTTCGAATTCCACAATTCTAAGTTAATTAACTAAACCAATAATTTTACTTGTCTAAACAGTGTTTACAAGGATGGCAGAGACTATAAACCTATAATTTGAAGCTATAATAAAACCAAAATATTAATTAAACTCTTTAATTAATAGTTTTAAGGGAAGTATGATGTTATATACATCTTGTCAGAAAGTAAGATGTTTAATACATCTTGTCGTTTTGTAGGGAGATTATCTTCCTAAAGTCCTTAAATATAATACATCAATAGCATGGATTCTCATAATGGTATGTTAGTTCACGAAGAATCATGCTTTGTCATGTCATGCGTTATCTAAGGTTGCAAGTAGTTTTGCTTGTTTTATGTTTACGAATTCCCTGGAAGGTTTTTTTAGATTTATGATATCAGTAGCTAGATAATGCGACTTGTAACATACACGGGTGCAATGTAAAACGATGATGATGATAATGAAGAATAAAAGAGCGTGTTTTCTATTAGAAGCAAAGAACAAAACATCGTCAATAGTAATAGAACTTTTGAATGTATGTTTTTAGGACTTGGATCCTTTGTCATATTTATATGTCTTTTGCTCTGACCACAAATCAATTTTGAATGCATCTTTTAAATGTCAAAATTTTAATACACTATTTAAATTGTCTAACTGGCATTAATAATTTTTTTTCCTCTTTATTCTCCATTCATAGGCATTTATATTGGAACCACAACTAGGTAGGAGAGATTCTCTCCCTTAACTGTGCAAAACAGTTATTTTTTTAATTAAATTATCTAGGGCTGACAATATGGGTTGCAACACGATGACATAACACGAACCTAACATGAATTTTTGCTAGTGTCAAAAAAATTAACCCTAAGTCAATTTAGTGTCAACCAAAAACTGATCTGTCTAAAAACAAGTTGAGTTCGGGTCAACCCGCCTAACCCTAAGCTGACTTGTAACTGACCCACATATATTTAGATATTTTTTTTTATTTTGTTATTATATATCAGATCAGATATAGATAATAGTATAACCCTAAATATCAAAACCCTACCTTTCGCTTTGGAAGATAAATCAGTTCTATTATCCTATCCTTGTTATGATGGCTCGTGACATTAATTTTAAGCATTTTGATATCAATAGCTGCATCAGAATCTGCATTTAGTAACGGTATCAACGGTTGCTATGATGGCTCGTGATATGTTTGGACTTGTTGGATGTTTTTTAAATTTTAGGACTAGACTTTCTTGTTGTTGTGGTATGAAACTCATCTTTTTATGTTTGTTTTTATGTTATATATATATATATATATATATATATATTAGTGTAGGAAGGTCATAGGCAGGTTGCGGGTCACAATCGGGTTGTAGGTCAAATACAAGTCATGGGTCATTGTTTTTTGACATAGCACATAAGGAACAGGTTGGCATAGGTCGTGTTCGTGTCAACCATACCAAAGCGGGTCATGTTAGGGTTGAGAATTTTTAACCTGTTCGTGTCATGGTTCGGGTTAGTGTCAACCTTATTTTTTGTAAAAATTGACCCTAACCCGACACTAACCTGACCCGTTGACTCAATTTGCCAACCCTAAATTATTATCAATCACCAAAGTGAGAGATGCCCAATTTTGGCAACGAATCAAGACTAATTGTGGACCCCACACATATAATAAGATGAAGAGAGAGAATATCTCTAATTTTATTGGGGTAATGCTGATGAGAGTGAAAACATAATAATCAGAGAATAAAAATATAAGAAAATTGATAAATGTTGCAGGTAATCTTGACGGCCCAAGGCCCAAAGTCGAGATTAAAAGGAATTCTATAAAAAAAAATCCCAAGTCTAGGAAGATAACCTAGCTAAAGAATTGAACCAATGAATCTCTCTAGAGAAGTCGAGACAAGCACAAAGGGCTAGGAAGTTAAGATAGCCAATGAACAAATTCAGTGAACCTAAAGTCACTGATTTGAATTTGAAAAATGGCAATTAAATACCCTCCAAATTAGGGAAGAACATCCCACACTAGATTTGGGGGAAAGTAAAAACTAAATGAGGGAAAATCATTATGATAATTTACAAAAGAAGATATTCCCAAATTAATTACAATTTTATTCTTTGTTTCCTACAATTAATTTGAATGTAAAATGCAACTATAAATAGAGATAAAAGCCTCAAAAAAGGGACTTTAGTCTTTGGTTCATGTACTTAGAAAAATTAGTGAAATTCTCTCCTAAAAGTGGACGTAGCTCTTAGAGTGAACCATTATAATTCTTTGTGTCCTTATTCCTTTCTTCATCTTTTTTCAATTTGCCTTATTCAATATTTATGAGCATTTTGTGAGAGATTGTCGTTGGCTAATTTCTATTGTTAATAATTAGCACTAGAAAGAGGGCTATATTCTTCTGAAAAAAAACCTTTCATTCTAGAACTCTCTTATGATCATCATGGCGACTACACACATTAACCACACAAGAGACAACAACAATAACTACATCACTCGGGGAAATAATGCATGTGTCAGAGGAAAACTCGAAGGTCTGAGGAGAGACAGGCAGCCTTTAAGGACCACAATCTTGGAGCAGAGGGTAAAGTGGATGAACAGATTGCTTGAAAAGAAATTGGCAGCCCTAGACGATATTTAATGTAGGTAACTAGGACAATAGTGGCCAATAGAAAATCGTTGAGGAAATCAAAGAGACTGTAGGAGGCAATAATAGACAAGCTAACTTAATGGGTAGCCTAGAAAGGAGACAGAGAGCAGTTAAGGCTCTTATAGGCAAGACCTAGACCTTCCCTTGCTGCTGCCAAGACATTAAGCCAAACAAGACAGTACTTTAGTGTAGATCAGGGTCGACTTGAGAGATCAATTACATGCTAGGAGGGCTAATTCTCGGGAAAATCCTCCCAATTGTAACTTCAATGATCTTTTAGCAGTTGACTAGCTGGTGAACAATCCATAGGTCGACAAGATAAGGCATTTGGTGGGATAAGTTAGAGATTTAGAGAATAAGCTCGACGTGCATTGTGGTGACAAAATCACGTATTTCCATCCATATACCTTAGAGATAATGAGTGTTTGTTTGCCTGATAAGTTCAAGCCATCCTAGATAGCTCCGTATGAAGGTCTTACCAATGATCATATCTAGATCTACAAGTCGTATATGGTAATTTACAGGGTACTTAAAGAAGTGATGTGTCAAGCTTTCAGTTAGATACTGACTGGTTCTGCAAGATGGTGTTTTCAATCACTTATGCTAGGTAGTATCACCTATTTTAAAGATTTAAAGATTGTTTTTCTTAACTAGTTTGTTGGTGTGAGATCTCTAGCTTTTACCAAGAAGAAGCTCAGTTTCTTAACTTAAGGGCCAAATGAATCCTTGAAGGATTGGCCTAGATGGAGAATATTTTTAAAGACATCACCTTCAAGGGGGGCTCAGTAGGACAAGGATAGGCATTATCTTTAGGGATGATCTCGACTGCAAGAGTGCTAAGACGACAGATAATTTTTGGAGAGAGCTTGTGGTTTCATAAACTAGGAAAAGGTTAAGAGCCTAACATATAGGTGGAGTATGGCAAGCAATATAGTCAAGGGTCGAGCTATGGAAAGAAGAAGAAGAGTAATCCTTAGGGCTAGAGCTCTTCCAAATTGCCCGTATATGAGCCACAATAGCACAACCAAGCCGAGCGATTATCATAGATAATGCTAAGTGGCAAAGACAAGAAGATGGGAGACCTCAACCTTAGCAAAGCTATGATAACTACCATGACTTCACCATCCCAATTAACGAGATCTACCACAAAATAAGTGACAAGCCTTATCTACAATGTTCTCCTCCAATAAGGTCAAACCTCAACAAGAGTAGCCATAAAAAGTAATGTAGGTCCAATGGTGACATGGGACATTATACCAATGACTACATACACCTCAAAGATGAGATTGAGTGGGTGATAATGATCGTCAGTTATAGGAATACAGATCCAATACAAAAACAACAAAAGAAATATAAGAGAAATTATCGTCGTGACGATTAGAAGATTGATGGATGAAGACATGCAAATGACCATCCAGATAATAACATATTGTGTCCGTGAGTGTAATTCGCATGATATTATAGACCCTATCATGGAGGCAATTATAGGAGGTCCTAGAAGAATATGCCTATGAGGCAAGAGAATCTTCTAAGTATAGATTTTTGAATGTGTCGGTGGGTAGGCCAACCAAGGTGCAGAGATATGAAGGAATAGAGGTCATTTTCTCTGAGGAAGATACAAGTGGAGTGCATTTCCTACAAAATGATGCCTTGTTCGTCAAGGCATTGATCGGTAACTATATCATTTGCCAAGTTCTAGTGGACAACAAGAGCTTCATCAATATTATTTATGCCTATTATTTGAGGAAGATGGGCATCTCGGTGGACCATAGAATTCGCTACTCTTGGCCGCTATATGGGTTCACTAGGAACAACATAATCCTTGAAGGGCAATCAAGATGCCCATAACCGTGGGAGAGAAGCCAAGAACAATGACCATAATCTCGAACTTCCTGGTAGTCAAGGGTGGAGATCAGTACAATGCTATCATTGGGAGGCTGACCTTAGGGCCCTAAAAGCAATCACTTCCATTCATCATCAGAAAGTGAACTTTGCCACACCAAATGGAGTGGGCAAGATGAAGGGGAACCAAGACGAGTCAAGCTTATGTACTCTGATGTGGTACATTCATATACAAAACCTAGAAGCATGAAAGTGAGAATGGTGCTTTAGGGTCCCATAGAGGAAGATATGGACCCTAGGTTTGAAGCAAAGATCACAAATATGGCACTAGTGGAGGATTTAGTTAAGGTGAAAGTGGACAAGCATGATCCATCGAGGGTGTTTAAGATCAAGTCAGAATTGACAAAGAAGCAGGTAGACAAGTTTACAAAATTTCTAAGCGACAACTTCAACATATTCGCTAGACTCATGAGGACATGGTGAGAATTGATCTTGAGGTCGCCTGCCATTGTCTCAATATTTACCTAAGCTATCCCCTAAGAGACAACAGAGATGAAGGCGGAGAGATACGAGGCACTTTGTGAAGAGGTTAATAAGTTAGAGAAAAATAGGTTTGTCAAGGAATCTCACTACCCTGCTTGGCTTTCAAACCCAGTGCTCATCCAAGCCTAATGGAAAGTGGAAAGCTTGTATCAACTTCAGTGACCTAAATAAAATGTGTGCAAAGAATAGCTTTCCGCTCTCGAGGATAGATCAACTAGTCGATGCCATAAGGAGGCATAAGTTGCTAAGCTTTATAGATGCCTACTGGAGGTATAACAAAATCCCCATGCACCGCGAGATCAAAAGCATACATCGTTTATAACTGATAAGCGGTTATATTGCTACCTCGTCATGTCTTTTGGGCAAAAGAACATAGGTGCAACATATTAGTGTTTGGTAATCAAAATGTTTGCCAAACAAATTGGGAAGACAATGAAGGTTTATGTTGACCATTTGTTGGTGAAGAGCACGAAAGAGAGCTTACACATTGTGCATTTTGATGAAATGTTTCAAATTTTAAGAAAGTATAAGATGAAGATCAACCCCTTCAAGTGTGCATTTAATGTGGCATCAAAGTTTTTAGGCTTTATGGTTAGCCAATGAGGTATTGAGACTAACCTTGGGAAGATACAAGGTCTGCTAGATATGGAGGCACCATAGAAGCCTAAATCTTGAAGGTAACTGGTTGAAAAAGCCATGCGAATCATGCAAGGAGACAACTAGATGATCCTCATTGTCAAGTACCAACTCATCGAAGAGTTGCTAGTTGATCCGATTAAGGCAAAGAAGACTAGCTATAGGTCGGCACGTTATCTGCTACATGATGGAATGCTCTATCGACAAGTAACTCTATTATTCTCTTATGATGTTTATATAAGGATAAAAACTTAAAGGATCTAAAGGAGATACATGAGGGATTATGCAGTAACCATTTTGGGAGATAGTCTTTAGCTCACAAGACGCTGAGGCAAGGTTATTACTGGCCGACCCTAAAGAAGGATGCCATCGAGTATGCTCACAAGTGTGGCAAGTGCCAACACTATGCCAAAGTGCCAACACTATGCCATAGTGCCAAGGCCTCCTCTAGAAAATCTAACATCGATCTTAAGCCCCTAGCCTCTTATGAAATTGAAAATTGATATAGTCGATCCATTTGTCATAGTGCTTAGGGACTTAAGTTTGCCATCGTCGTGGTTGACTATTATACTATTTATGGACAATGACACTCCATGAGCACTCTAGGAAAATTCAAAATTCAAAATTCAAACACCTAACACCAGGTATGGCTTTACTGAATATGCCTTATTATGTTACAATGTCCTAACTGAACCAAGATGGATCAAACATTCTATGCAAGATGAAGGATGATTACAAACAATGCCAACAGAAATCTTTGCCTTGCACCATAACCAAACTTGGGAGATTGTAGCTAGAAACAAAGATATGAATATCATTGGATTCAAGTAGGTATATAAAACTTATAAACTAAACTTAGTTGGAACATTAGTAAGGTTAAAAGCCAGGTTGGTAGCTAAAGAATTTAATCAAATCCTTGGCATTGTTTTTGTAAAAACCTTTCTTTTATAGTAAAACCTACTACAATTAGAATTATACTATCTTTGGCTTTATTTCACAAGTACGATATCAAGCCATTAGATGCAAAAAAAAAAAAAAAAATGTTTTCCTTCATGGCAGTCTTAAGAAACCTCTTTTTATGGATTAGCCTCTAAGATTTATTGATCAAACAAAGAGTGTATAGGTTTGCAAATAAACAAAAAGGGCCTTCAACAAGCTTTAAGAACTTGACCTAATCAATTTTGTCAATTTTTTGACTTCTTTTGGTTTTACTTGTCAAAATGTTGATTCCTCTTTATTTTTAGAACAATGATAGAATCTTAATCCTACTTAACTATGTTGATGAAATAATCTTGACAAGGAGTAACTTTAAAACTAATAGCTCAATTTAGGATTGATTACAAAAAAACCCCCTTAACTATAGCAGTTGCAACACTATGCCCCCTCCTCCCTCGAACTTCAAAACATGACATTTGTTCTCATATTAACTTAAAAATGTAACATTTGTTTTCCTTGATCTATGATATATCAACAAGAAAACTCCTTGAATTATGATTTTAAGCATAAATAACACAATATTAGGCAAATAATGAGATTGTTCAACAGTTTAGTGAACCATTGGATTGTTAGCTTATTATGGTGCCATAACATAAAAGTGAAAGAAGAGATTATTTGTTTTTAAGATTTTTTAAGTTTATATTTTCAACAATCAAAATATTAAATTATATCAACTTTTAAATTCAAATTAGTTTTACATATAATAGAGTTAACAAATACTCCAATATTATGTGCAAAATCTTAATTATGTATCAAGTTTTATTTAAAGTTCTAATAAAAAGAATCTATTTGTCAATATTTCATAGGTCAAGGGAAATGCATGTTCTATTTTGAATTTTGCAAGACAGAGTATTATAAAGGCTATAGTTAAGAAGGAATTTTGTAATTAATCCCTCAATTTATCGATGTTCTAGAAAAAGAATTTTCTATGAAGATTTAGAATATCTTTACTCTTTTTAAGGAATAGAAGTTGAAAGATTCTCTCAAGGTCTTATCTTAAATTAGAGAACATATACTGCTGAACACCTTATAAGGGCTTGAATGCACGATAACAAACTTGTCCACACCTATGATTTTCCATGGTTATAGAACTGATGACACTCCTTTTCCAGATCCCACCTTCTATAATAGTATTGTTGGTGGCTTACAATACTTGACCTTCACTAGTCCTGAATTATGTTATAGTGTTAATTTTGTTTGCCAACACATGCAAGAACTAACTAATTATCACTGTAAGAGAATTCTGAGATATGTCCAAGAAACCTTAGACTATGGAGCTCGACTTCTTGCTCATCTCGTTTAAAATTTGTATGCTTTCTCGGACTCAAATTAGGGAGACTGCACCTCAACTAGATATTCAACTCCAAGGTTTTGCAGCTTTGTTGGACCTAAACTTGTCTCTTGATTTGCCAAGAAACAACTAACGGTTGCAAGGTCTAATGCTAAAGCCGAATATATAGCTATAGCCTCAATTGCTGTAGAAGTAACTTGGATCATATATCTGTTAAAGGACATTGGATTCCATTCCTCTAGCACTCATGTCCTATACAATAACATTGTCACAGCATTAGATCTCATGATCAAGCTCATCTTTCACACAAAGACCAAACATCTAAAGATTGAGTATTATTTTGTGTGAGAGAAAATTGCTCAAGGACTGCGGAAAGGTAGATATATAAATTCAAAAGATCAACTTGTAGACATCTTTGCAAAAACTCTGTCCCAAACTCCCTTTAAAGATCTAAGTGCCAAACTTGGACTTTGTAATGGATTCTTAATAAAGTGGGCGCCGCATAATAAAATAAAAAAAGATGTTTGATTCAACAAAGGGGGCGCCAAATACGGCGCTCACACTATCAATAAATTAATAAAAAATAAAAGATGTGAAAGCATTTACGAGAAGGGGATGTCGAATTTGGTGCCCCATAATGCGTACAAGAGGGGGGTTTTATAAATAGAGCCCCCTCCCCTTCCTTCTACATCTAAAAAATCAGAAAGAAGCATCAAGCATAGAAGTTGCAGAGAGAGGAAAAGAAATAGAGAGCGTCTAAGAGAAATAATACCTCACAAAGAGTTTTTTTTTTTTTTTTTTTGTGCGATTACCACACCTTGTGAGTATGAGAGTTATTTTTGTGAGCGTACCTCAAGTAATCATTGTAAACTTGAGAGATTGTTGTCTACTCATTATTTTACAGTAGAAGTTTTTTCTCTATGTGTTTCGTAGTTTTTTCCTTTCAAATTGAAAGGTTTTTCACGAGATAAAATTCATGGTGTTCTATTTTATTTTCTCTGCTTAAATTAGATCCTGAAGAGAGTTGGTTGAATTTTATTCCTAACTATCGGTGTCAGAGCGGGTTGAATTGGAGCCCAAGAGAGCAAATTTTGCTTGTTGAGAGTACTATAATAGTGCGTTTCCTATAGCAATGCAGTCCTTGTAGCAGCACCATACTGTGGCAATGTAGTTACTGTAGCAGCGCGGTTACTATAGCGTCCATGACAGGCTAGAAAATAGAGATCAAGAAGTTCAGCGGCTGTGGCAATCTTTCCCTCTGATAGAGGAGAATGAAGGATCTCCTTGTTCAACAAAAGGTTTGTTGGGGGTGTGCACTATGCCATTTTTAAGGAACACCTCTAAGGAACACCGATGACTATAATCGGCAGTAGTCATCAAGAAGGCAATCTGCAAGCTTCTGACCTTGACACTTCTTCCTAAGGTGTTGGACAAGGCTTCTGCTGGCTGCGAAGCAAGTTATTGCCTCCTCAAAAAGAACACATGCATGTGTCGGATTGTCAGAGCCTATAACCAGACAGTCACTCACCACAAGAGGTCAACATATGGCCTCATTTCTACCGTCAGATGGAGACCAATCCTCCGGTGGAGTCACGATGCATGTCACCTACCCTCTAACAGACCTTGATGTGACACACAGGTCGTGGGTCAAACCCACCTAACACCTGATTCAAGTGGTAGCTTATAAATATAGCACATTTGCTATAGCTCGAGGCCAACGTGCTCCTTCTCAACTACCTAGCTCCCATACTCTGCCGAGCAAAACCTGCCTTGAGCGCCAGAGAGCCTTTGACTGGCACCACACCAATGTCCCCCCCTTACCTCTAAAGCGTCCCTCTTCTTATTGTAGGTTCATCTAAGTAGGCGAAGACGAGTAGGGAAGAGCCGTCCGAGCACTATGCGCAGTCGCACCTAGTGTTAATCAACAACCACTCACTTGTAAGCATTAACAAGGTTCAGAGGACTCTATTTGGCAGAGTGAATAAGCCTAGTATAGTCAAGGATGAAGATTGGGAGGAGATGGGCGAGATTGCAACTAGTACAATTTGTCTAAATCTCTCAAATGTTGTCTTACAAAATGTCAAATCCAGGGAATGCAAGACTACTAAAGATACTTGGGAGACTTTAGAAAAATTGTACAAGTCAAGGAATCTATCAAACAAGTTTTACTTGTGGAAGGAGCTGTACTGGATGCAGATGCCAAATAATGTAGATAAGTTACAGTACTTGAGCAATTTCAACGGCATGATCTCAAAATTACTAAAGTTCATCAGAAGTTTAGCGATTAAGAAAAGCGATACTCATCATGGCAACACTCCATTCGTTGTACAATCACCTTATCACCAGCCTTATTTATGGAAAGGATAAGTTAGAGTATGAAATTATTGCAAAAGCCTTAGTATCATTTTAGAAACAAAACAAGGTGCGAGGTATGGATATTCAAGCCTTTATTATGGAAAATAGGGGTAGAAGTCAAAACAAAGGAGGGAGGTATAGGAACGACAAGTCCATAGGAAGATAAAAAATCTAGAAATAGAAATGATGGCTGTTTTCATTATGGGAAAAAGGGCCACATAAAGAAGAATTGACAGATTTTAAAGCGAGAACTACAAAAAGCTGGTCAAAAGAAAAATGGTGGCGACAACAACAATGACTACAGCAGCAACCGTGGAAAAAGAAGTAGCTATAGTGCTTACCGATGAATGTTTGCATGTCGATGATAGCATGGACGAGTGGGTGGTAGATTCAAGAGCTTTTTTCCACATCACTCCCAGTAGAGAGATGTTTACCACTTACAAAGTAGGTGACTTTGGTAACGTGAAGATGGGAAATTCTGCATATTCCAAGATTGTCGGAATTGGAGATGTAAGTATTTAGACGAATGTTTGTTGCCAGTTGACATTAAAAATGTGAGGCATGTTCTAGATCTGTGCCTCAATCTGATCTCAGTAAACCCCTTAGATGCACAAGGGTACAAGAGTCACTTCGGTAACAAGAAATCAAAACTGTAAAGGATCAATGATTGTTGCAAAAGAAAAGCTTTGTTGCACATTGTACAAGAATGATGGGAAAGCTTGCATGAACAGAGTAAATATAGCAGTCAATGCTTTACTAAATCTATGGCATAAGTGGCTTCGCCATATAAGTGAAAAGGTACTATAACAGCTCGTAAACAAAAAGTTTATTCCTTTAGAGAAAGGTACTTTATCTGATCCTTGTAATTATTGCTTATTTGGAAAGCAACATAGAGTTTCATTTAAAAATTCCTCTACTAAAAGAAAAAGAGTACTAGAATGTGTATGCTCTAATGTTTATGGTCCCATAGATGTTGAGTCCTTAAGAGGAGCTAAATATTTTGTAACTTTCATAGATGATGCTTTTAGGAAAGTTTAGGTGTATCTGTTGAAAACAAAAGACCAGGTTTTTAGATTTTTTTCAACAATTCCATGCCATGGTAGAAAGAGAAATAGGAAAGCAGTTGAAATGCCCTGGATCAAACAATGGAGGTGAATACACTTCCTATGAGTTTAGAGATTACTACTCTAAACATGGGATCCGACATGAGAAGACAATACCTAGTACTCCTTAGCATAATGTTGTAGTAGAACAAATGAATCGCACCATAATAAAGAGAGCAGATGCATGATGAGATCATTGAGACTACCGAATTCCCATCGTCAGATTATGTCCTTCTTACTAAAAGAGGGGAGCCAGAAAGTTTCCAAGAAGTAATGGCTCACAAACACAAAGCCATGTGCATGGAGTCTATGCAAGAAGAGATGAATTCCCTTTAGAAAGTTTCCAAGAAGTAATGGCTCATAAACACAAAGACAGGTGCATGGAGTCCAAGCAAGAAAAGATGAATTCCCTCATGAAGAACAACACATATGAGTTGGTAAACCTTTTAAAAGGCAAGAAAGCCTTGAGGAACAAATAGGTGTTCAAATTAAAAGATGACTGCAATCCAGTAAAGTACAAAGCTCGATTAGTCATCAAAGGCTTTGGACAAAAAAAAACCAACTTTGATGAAATTTTCTCCCTAGTGGTGAAAATGTTATCGATTAGAGTAATCTTAGGATTAGCAGTTAGTTTAGATCTCGAGATTGAACAAATGGATGTAAAGACTGCATTTTTCCATGGAGATTTAGAAGAAGAAATTTACATGCAACAACCTAAAGGTTTGGAGGTCAAAAGAAAAGAACATTTAGTCTGCAGGTTGAAAAGAGCCTGCATGGTTTAAAGTAGATTCCATAGCAATGGTACAAGAAGTTCGATTCATTTATGTGGCTCAAAAGTACAAGAGAACCGCAATAGATTCTTGTGTCTATATCAAGCAATTTCCTAGTGAGAAATTCGTCATCCTAGTATTATATATTGATGATATGTTAATAATTGCCTAGATACTAAAATTATGAATCAACAGAAGAAAGAACACTTTAGAGTTTTCGACATGGAAGACTTAGGTTCAGCCAAACAAATTTTGGGAATAGAGATTATTCGAGATAGGAGGTCTCAAGTTTATAGTTATCATAAGAGAACTATGTCAAACGGATACTTGAAAGGTTCAACATGAAAGGAGTGAAGCCAGTTTCTTCACCCCTTGGTGGTCAATTCAAACTCACCAAGAAGATGTGTCCTTCTTTAGAAGAAGAAAGTAGAAGATGTTGGCTATTCCTTGTTCTTTAGTGTTGAAAGTTTGATGTATGTGATGGTTTGTACAAGGCCAGATATCCCTCATGCAGTAGAAGCAGTGAGTCATTTTTTAGCAAATCCAGACAATGAGCATTGGGAAGCTATTAAATGGACCTTTAGATATCTAAGGGGCACATCTAAAATGCGCTTGAGCTTCAAGAAAGGGAAACTAGTCTTAGAAGGATATGTGGATGCAGACATGGCTGGTGATCTTGATGGCAGAAAGTCTACATATGGGTACTTGTTTGCTTTTCTAGGGGAAGCTATATCATGCAGTCCAAGTTGCAAAAATGTGTTGCTCTAACTACAATAGAAGCTGAGTATGTAGTGCTTGCAGAAACAGGAAAAAGAGATGTTATGGTTAAAGAACTTTCTCCAAGGGTTGGGTTTAAAATAAGATAGGTATGTGGTTCACTGTAATAGTCAGAGTACAATTAATCTAAGCAAGAATGCCACTTACCACTACAGAACAAAGCACATTGATGTCAGATATCATTGGATTTGTGACTCACTTGAGAAGTTGTTCCAAGTGTAGAAAATTCACATTGATGATAACATAGCAGACATGTTAATGAAAATAATCCCTCAACATAAGCTTGAGTTGTGTTCCAAGTTTGTTGAGATAAGTCTAAATTGATAACAACTTGCAGTCAGTTTTTCCTCTAATGGGTTGAAAAGGGGGAGAATTAATGGGTTTTCAACAAAGTAGGCACCAAATATGGTGCCCACACTAACAATAAAATAAATAAAAGAAGTGTTATTCAACAAAGTGGGCACCAAATATGGCGCCCACACTACCAATAAATTAATAAAAAAATAAAAGATGTGAAAGCAAATGCTTTCACATGTAGAGAAGGGGGCATTGAATTTGGTGCCCCATAACGCATGTGAGAAGGGCTCTATAAATGGAGCCCCCTTCCGTTCATTTTGCATCCAAAAAATCAAAAAGATATAGCAAGCATAGAAGCTACAAAGAGGAAAAAAATACAGAGAGAGTGCCTATGATAGAGAGATAATACCTCATAGAGTTTTTTTTTTTTTTTGTGAGATTACCACACCTTATGAGTGTGAGAGTTATTTTTGAGAGTATACCTCAAGTAATTATTATAAACTTGATAGATTGGTGTATACTTATAATTTTATAGTGGAAGTTTTTCTCTGTGTGTGCCGTGGTTTTTTCCTTTCAAATTGAAAGGTTTTTCACAAGTTAAATTCATGGTGTCTATTTTTATTTTTCCACTTAAATTAGATCCTGAAAGGGAATTGGAATTTATCCATATTCCCAACACTTTGGACCATATCACAACCAAGTTTGAGGGGAATATAAAAGAAGAAATTGCCAGCAGAGTCAATGACGACCAAGGGAATAACTTGATAGCAGCAAATCAAGAATAGATCAAAGATAGCAAAGATTGATATTGTCAACGATCTAAGACAACAATTCTCTTAATTTGGTCTTCTTTTTCTTTTATATCTCGGCTTTATTCGACATAGTGTAGGATTTTTATACATTCGTAATATATTCATTTGTGTATTTTTATCAAGCTTTTTGATAAATCTCTGATTTTACACTTATATTCAATAGTCTTTCAGCAGTCAACTTGAAACTTATCCATCAAAAGCTGCTGACTTAATAAGATGGCAAATTTTAGGGTTTTTTTTTTTTTAAAGGATCTGTTGGATGATTGTGCTCAAAAGTTTGGAGTACATGGATCCTAATGGCTTTGGAAATGCTACCTCTCCCACTCTTCTTCCTCTCTTTTTTCAACTCTGGACTTCAATTGCTAATGATATTCAAACTCAAAGTGCAACTAGTTAAAATTAAAAATTTGAGTTGTAATCTCCAAGTAAATTGATAATTCATGATGCAAGAATACAATTTAATCAAGTAATTATTATCAACAAGTTTATCATGATAGTAAGCATAGGTTTTTGATCAAACAAATAATAATGCCATAGCACCATATTAGTAAAATGTCGATATATTGACACAATTTATAGAATGCGTTTCAATTTTTACTCACATTATAAATATCAAAATCAATATTATTCAACATCAATTATGTTGGGTTTTGTTGGATTTTGTTATTCAAATAAGCAGCGGAAATTAAAATTAATTCCCACAAAACCCTCACAAGATCCATGTAATTCGATTAAATTGATATGAAAGTCATCAAATCTTATCAGGATGACAAAAAGGGCAAGATTCTGGAAGGGAGAGAGCGGGTTCACTCTAGTGACACCCTAACTCGAGCTTTTAGTATTCGAGATTGGATTCAAACGTTGTTACTTAGAGCAACGCCCTCTGCAGGTATCCACACGAACAGACTCTCTCAAAAAATGAATTGGCATGCTAGCACTCTCTCCTTTGCGTTAAATGACTTTCTAATTTTAAGGTTTTAATGTCTTTTATCGTTTTAGAATGAGAGAACGCCTTTTCTCTTCTTAATTCGGCTAGAAACCCTAAGACAGATATATATATATCTATTGACTTCGAGATAGAGTCAGATTTTAACTAGGGTAAACTATAATTCGAATATGATTCAGAGAATCTAGATAATGTCAGTAATTCAAATATGATTCAGAAAATCTAGATAATGCCAGTAATTCGAATATGTTTCAGAGAATCTAGATAATGTCATATTCAATAAACCTAGATATATCTAGTACATCAAATCTGGACATTCTCAGGTTCATTGAACCTAGACACAGTAAACCCAAAATTTGTTCTTGGTCTGTTCTATACGACCCTGTAGGTTTACATAACGTTGGTAGTGGGCTTGAAATTCTGTTTCTGGCCCACAAATCATCAACGGCCTCTAGTAAGACATTATAATTACCTAAGTTATGCGAATGTCAATAATCTGATATAACCTAATCCACAATAAGTATTAAAGTCCTTTTGTCACTAGATACCTTGATTGAACATAAGGCATGGTTTATGTCATCCTTATACTATCCAATCATATTATTTCTCGATCTTAAGTAGACTAATATTGATAATCTTTATCAATTTATTTCAATATGGCCATACATTTTACTTCAGTCTAACTTATCGAAGGGCCCATAGATATCTTTTTCATGATAAATGAGGGACAAATTCCTTCTTAATCACTCACATTCCTCACATGATTCACTTTATATCCAATAATAATCCATTCCATCATCCTGTTAAAGATAATATTAGATTGTGTCAAAATATAGAACTTGTCATGTAGAAAACCATGGTGATTTCAGGTCAGAGGACTAGGATAATACTATTGTGATGAGAATCACTTATGACAATTATCCATGCAATATTCTCATAGCGAGTCGATCCAATACATCATTTCTTAAATATGTATCTATGAGTTGACTTAGTATTTCATATACATGATTAGTAAAACATAATCATCAGTCAAACTTCATACTAGTCTTCATTCATTATTATCTCAATAATAATAATCGACTAAGGATAATTTAGAATATAATTCAATTTTCACCTAAGAGTTTTACTATCAAGTCACATACTTGATGACCTTAAGCAGAATTAACTATTCATGAAATTAGATTAAAAAACAATAATGAAAATGCCTTTTTATTAATAAAATGCAAATGTAAGAAAGTTAAAATGTGGTCATTACATAATTGGCCCAGAGTACATCACTAACAAATTATTCATACAAATTCATACTCTAATTAGTCGTTTTATAGCAGGAACCGTGAATGAATATTGTTGTGAAGAAATAATATCACATAAACAAGTAATATAATGATAAGATTAGTCTAACCACGCCAACCATGCTCTCAATGTTTTCTAGAGACAGTAGCGTCTTTGGGTCCTCCAAGGTGGTGCCTACTTGATTTCCCCCATTTGCCAGCATCTTTGTGTCCTTGCCTTCCTCTTCAAGGGGAACCCTATCCGGTGACTTCCATTGTTTGTGTCAAACTTAACACAGGCCTTAAGGAGTCTTTGCTGACCACAGTGGCAATGGCCAAACTCATTTCTCACTCACGTTCAGGCTCTCAACACTTCGGTCCATCTTATCGGGAGATTAGTGTGCTATAAAAGGCTGGTCTGTTAGGGAGATGGTTAATCTTTCAAATACCTTCGTCTTTTGTTTCAGGAATAGGGAGGACAAGATGTGGGTCTTCAAAAGGAGGGCCTGGATAATCAATAGGGCTCATGTGATCATCAAAAATTGGCCAGCAATTACTCCAATCGAGAAAAATCTCAACTTTACCCTCCCCTTTCTAGAAAATTCCATGGCCTCCTGGTGGAATTTTCTGTCTCTGAAAATTGCTTATACACATGGTGAGCAAGTTGGTTTAGTGCTAAAAACGGAGACCTCTTAAAAGAGGGTCTGTTTTTTAGGGCGATCTTTTCGTGGTCAGTTTGGCGCCAATGTGTCCAAGCCATTGATCCTAGGTTTTTCATGGAATCGTCAGAAGGAGACGAGATTCAAAAGGAATGGTGCCAGCTCAAGTACAAACATCTCCCTATCATTTGCTTTTTGGATTTGCGTATGTTTGCAGATAAGACAAGGAAAGGAGCGTATGATTTTCAGAAGATTACTTGTGTGTGGAATACGCCAGAGGAATTTGTTGATACTTGATAGAGAATATGCTACTACCTGAGCAGGTGGATTGTTACCATAGTAAGTCTTTTCTTCTCCCTCCACCACTTGGCGTCACTAACTACTTTGAGAACACCTCCTACAATTAGAAGAAATGCAAGGCCGCGCCATACCTCATCAATGTTGTAGGTTACCCGTCGTTCTTCATGGGCCTCTAAAGGATCCTCGCAATTCAAGGACCCCTCCCTCTCAAGCTATCGAAGCCCAACATAGGAAAGATGCTCTATCAAGCCCACCTCCTAAAAGCTCAAGACTCTCTAACGATGGTGATTCATGTCATTTCTTCATTAAGTTAAACTTGAATGAATCTCCCCATCCTACCGAAAGGCAGTGAAAACTATGAATAAATCTTTTGTCACTCTTAAATCGAGACCACGAAGAGCTACTCAAGCGAGGGCGGCATTGGCTAAAAAAACTCTATGATGTATCTACCAGGGAATATCTTTTCTGCTGAAGCTAATTTTCTCTACCTAACCATACCTACATCTGAAGATGTTCAAGTGGAGGTAAGCCGGAGGGCACCTCTGCTATCCAAATGAAGCTTTTGGCTTTGAACTATTGGGGGCTAGCCCGTCCCTCTATAGTTTGTGATGTTGGGGTGGTTGTGTGTGAAAAGAATCCAAAATGCCTCATTTTGTCAACGACGAAGCTTCAAGAGCTCCTTTTGCGCAACCGTCTTTCGGGTTGGGGTTTTCCCAATAGTGTTATTTTACCTGTGGAAGGCCACCCCAGAGGTCTTTGTTTTGCTTGGAAAAGGGGTGTAGATGTGGACCCAATTCACGTAAACAAGAATATCATGAAAACAAGTAAAAGTTCAAGATGATTATCAGTGCAGGAGACAACATAAATGTTTGGGAGGATCCTGGGTCCCAGACGTCCTAAGCTTCTAACCCATGTCCAATATGCATAGTCTAGCACTTCAATAGGGTGTTTGATAAGTATGGTTAGAATCAACTTTTTAGTTCAAAATATTTTAGTATATGAAAGTTTTACATTGTAATAATTTTTTGCTTTTTATTATAGCATGTAAGAGCGTTATATTATTTTTTTAATTAAAAAGTTGGTTCTAACCATGTTTACTAAACACCATATAAGTAACAATCTGTTCCTCTGTGCCGGTAGCTAGAATGTTCACTTGGTCCAGTCCATCTTTGATAGAATCTCAGCCAAGGTTATTTTATCCATCTCGGTTTTAGGGTTAGGAATATCGGGCTGGCTATGGACAGGGACAGTAATTGACAGGTTTACTTTGAAGTTGGCCTATTATGGATCAAGCTTCTAGGTGGAGTCTGCCTCCAATTTCAATTGGAAGAAACTTTCAAAAGCTAAAATGTAGCAACGCAATTAGGGTCTCTGGTGGTAATTGATATGGAATGTTCTACCAGTCAAGGTTAACATTGGAAGAATTCTAGATATTGATGCGACTTGCCCTCTCTGTGTGACTCAGGAGGAAACTACGGTCCATCTCTTCTTTTTTTACCTCTTCGGGAGACTCCTCTGGCTCAATTCATGTCGGGGTTTGAGAACTAAAAACCTGGACATTCTCACCATTACTGGTTTCTTCCTCAAGTTTTCATCTACGGAGGAGAGTGTCGATTTAAAATTCTCTACGGATGAATTCATTCTCTTCGCCTCTATCCTTATCGACCAGGTGTTGATGGTTTGGAACAAAATGATTCATGATTGGTATTATATCTTTTCTTGAGCGGACCAATGCTGCTATCGCTGCTTGTTTTACTTGAGCCAAAGAGGGAACATCGACGCTGCTTTGAGAGAAGACTTAGCTGTGATGGCTATTGTGGTGCGCAATTCCTCTACTGAAATTCTATGGTGTTGGTGTGCTTATTATCCTCCCTCAGATGCGGAGACTATGGAATTTCTTGCGCTCAAGGAGGCCATATCCCTGGCGACTGTTAGAGTGAAAAGCCATTTCATCGTAGAAATTGATTGCCGGCAGGTTGCGAAGTGCTTTAAGTCTCCTAGATGCAATTAGATAGGCTAATATGATCTTGGAGTCCATTCGATCCTCTATTGGGATTGCTCAATGTCATATCCTCGATTAAATTCCTCGGTCTATCAACTTTCTTGCTCACAACATAGCTCTTTGCTGTATTGCCAACTCTAGTTTTGGTGATAACAATGTCTCCTCAATTCCCTTTGGTGTGATGTCTGATGTTCTTGAGCGGAGACAGTGATTTCCTCGTTTTGTCTTTGACCTCTCCTTTTTTTTTTTTTTTTTTTTGTTTTGTCAGCTTCCTTTGGCCTTTTAACAAAGTTCACTTATTAAAAAAAAATAATAATATAATGGTTAGTAAACTATCATATCTATGAGGATTGATTGCTTATTAAAAATTGAATTTATGTTAGCTCTAATTTTATTCAAAATAATCGAAAGAGAGACGAAATTGAAAAAATAAAATAAAGCTTAAGAAATGATAAATGAAATTAAATAAAAGAGAATTTCATAAATTAAAGACCTAGGATTTCCAATTTAATTGTAACTAATCTGTTTTAATTCTTCTATCTTAGTAGCATGATTCATTACCTGGTTGATAGTCAAAATCCCTCTTTTTTTTTTACTAGTCTCTTCCAAGGTCTAACTAAACACGCCTATGTGAATTAAAAAAATTACAAATTCATTAAGTTTAGTGGTTCTCATTTAACGATTATACAAGTCATGAAAGTATACTCTTATCTCATATATAATCTATGGTAGTCAACACAATGAACTAAACACATAAATCTCCTTCCAATTTTATTATGATTAACAAGTAATCTAAATAGTGATAAATTATTTAGAAGCATTAAGAACAGTGAATAATATTTAATTAGGAAAAATAATTAATCAATTAAATTAAAAAAGAAATTAAAAAATTATAGTTAAACTACATCGTAGCCTTAGCAAACACAAAATCAAGGGTTCCAACATCTCATATAATCAAAATATAACAATAAGAAAATTAGATAGAAAAACCTATATGGAGGTTTCATAATTCTCCAAGCATAACCTTCCAATCTTCAATCTCTTCTTCCTGGTCTTTAAAATATCTTCCCCCTTAAATTTTGAAAAATAACAAAAATCATACACTAAAAATTAAGAAAAAAAAAACATAAATCTAAAAATATTTATATTTTTTCTTCCTACTGCTACAAGCAACATTCGGCTTCCTCGCTCTAAACCAGGTCTCCCCCTTTATATAAAAAGCACCTAATGTCTCCTTTTTTGCATTTAATTTATGCCAACAAAGCGGAAAGAATGGAGCAGGGCTTCTTATGCACTCCAAGTGACGTAGCAGCTTTCTATTCGATATTAGAGTCTGCATGACACGTGGTGAGTAGCTATTGGAGAAGAAACACAAGTGCATAGGAACTCGGTGCGATGTGAAATAGGAGATCTGGCTTGGGCTGATGAATGAGCAAACGTAGCGGGGCCCATCGTGCTTTAAACACTATTGCCTGGGGTTTGTGATCCATGCACGCGAGAGATCAGCTGCTGGTACGATCCGATGGCTGTAGTTTGCAAATGAGATGCATGCGTCGAGCAGCATGTGAGATCAAACTAGATTCAAATTGATTTTATTATTTTTGTTGACCTTTTTGTAACGCTCACCTTTTTTTGGTACAAATAATTTAATGTAAGAAAATTAACGTTTTCTTTAGTAATGAGACCGGTGATGGCCACGAGGGATTATGTGCTCAGGATGTTTATGTCACTTTTTTGCATTAAAGTAAAACTATAAATGAATATATGAATTTGATATTTTATATTTATATTATCTTTATTTATTGTTGGCATTATGTTCTATGATTATGTGCAATATTATTATACTTGTTTAAGATATTGGACTTTATTTTATGTTCTGTGGCCTTAGGATATTATGTACATGCTTCTTTGTATATAATGTTATATATGTGTTTAATAACTAAAAAATTTATGTATTATGATATGTAATATTATGCAATTATATTATTTACGTTGTATATATATATGTGTTATAGGTAATAGGTTATTAATGATTGTATTATATAAAGTACTAATATATTTTGTATATAATGATATATATGGTTAAGTTACGTTACATATATATAATATTAAATAGATTACGTATGATTATGCTATCGCTAATAGTAGCATGTGTATAATTATACAGACACGTAAGCGTAAAAAAGAATACGAAACTCACGGTTATTTATAGACTTTCCCACTTAAAGTATTATAATGATTCAAAAAAAAAAATACATGTCATATTGTTTTCAAGAAACAAATTTATTTAATTATATTATATAATATATCTTACATATATAAACGTTAGATATATATATATATATAAACAATATATTAAGTTTGTTGAATGTATAAAGGTTATATATAAAGGTTAGTATATAGTTTGATATATCTTGCAGTATGCTTTTCCCAAAACGATGATTTGTTGTGTTCTGAAAAAGAAAAAGAAAAAAAAAAAAAAAGGAAAAAGAAGGAAGCCATTTGACCTAGAACTAGGGTTATTTATACTTATAAATATGTGGCTTCATGCACATATATTGTTTCCATTATTTTTTCTTGCTCTCCATCTTTTCTTCTATTTCTCTATACTTTTATGGTCTCTTTTCTTCCCTAAGCATCACGCACTATTTATTTGGAATCATATTTTCTTGAAAGTTTCTACCTCAAAGAATTCAAGAACATAAGGTATGAATTTATTTATGTGTATGATGTGTTGTTTTTGTCAATGAATATATTTATAGTTACGTGTATTTGGTATGATTAAGGTTTAGAGTTTGGGATATGTTGAGAATGTTTTAGGGGTTTTTAGTTGTTTGGTAAAATTTTTATTTTTATTTTTTGAATCTGTATGATTTTATTTGTTGTGATTTGGATATGATGTGCTTTATATGTTACGAATGCCTAGGAATTTTTATAAATTTTCGTTCAACATATTTTAAATGTCATGAGCCTTTTAACAAGCACTGCTTATGGATTTTTATATGCTGATTGATTTTACATGCATGTGTTATGAGGTCTATTTTATGGGACAAAATGCATCTATTGGTTTTGTAAAAATTCGTGAGTCTTTGTTGGCATGTTACATATTAGTGTGTTATTTTTTAGCTTTATATCTTTTCTATGTTTTAGGAAACAATTCGTAAATCACAAGTGCTCAGTAGTTTAAATGTTTGCCTGATATGTTCTACGTATTTTGTGAGTTAAGAAATCATGTTTTAAAATGTGTTTTTAAGGATTTCTTCTTCTTTTTTTTTTTTGTATTTATTTAGATGTTAATCATATTACATTAAAATTCCAAAAGCCTATCATGCATATTTTATTTTTAAAAAAATATTTGAATGAAGGGTGTTAGCTATTTAATATGTCTGATGTTAATATTATCTATGAATTTAAACGCATATTTTGAATTATTATGAATTTATTTGAAGCTTTTGGATATGTTATGCTTTTATATGTCTATTATATGTGGTCATTTTTATGAATAATATTATAACATAATTACTTAATCCTTAATTTTTAATGGGACTGCTCACTGCCTAGTGTTTCATTTATTGTGTGATTTATTTAAATTATTAAATATTTTTATAGCTAAAGAAAAATTTAAGGGCAATATATATGTATTGACTTTATTCTTCCAAATTTTCATGCTCTAATTGAATATATATAGTAAGGTATAAGGTGAAGAATCTTTGAAGGTCAGTTAGTTTTTGTGATTGGCAGATTTGCTTAAATGTTTTGAAAATTTGAAAAGATATTTTAAATCAACAATTTCAAGAGAAGAAAATTTAAGTAGTATCTTAATATGTTGGCTATGTTATGGAAGAAGTTTTATGTTTTTATTTTGCTTATGAATTGAGATTTTATTCTCTAAGTGATTAAAGGTTAGGTTTGTTACTTGTATATTTCTTAACTCTAAGTGTATCTTTTTGAGTTGAAAATGTTTTATTTCAGTAAGTATGATGTTAAGTGATGAGATACTATGTTAAATGGTATTGTAAACATAAATAATAATTTCATGTATTATGTGAATGATTGACATGGACACTTCAAAAAGTGAGCACATCGAGAATCACAGCTATGTAACTCAACGTAAGGTTTTGTAAGCAAGCTAATAAAGTAAGTATATTTTCACCTGCAACATGATAAAAGTTTACGAAAAAGTTTTAAGAATATGTTTTATGGTAATTTTATGTTTATTTTTACATATTATCTTCTCACGAAAACTCTTGTTGTGACAAGAAGGCTTAACAGATGTTTCAATAACGAGGTAATGTCAAAAGTGTATGTGTATGTATATATCACTTAATTAAGCATTGCACACCCTATGTTTATGTTTGTTCCACTAGATGGACTGTCCTGCAATGTAGACTTATTGCGATTGGTTTGGGATTATCTACCTCGCTCCTCTCATACAACTATATTTATATTTATGGTGCAATACTTGGATCTTTAAAGATAATACGGAAGTTTAAATGAAAAGAATATGATTTATATAAACGCATGCCTCGTGCACTACTATAATTACGACTATGATGCTATGTAATGATTTTATGAAAATGTTTTATATTGTGAGGTAGGAAAGTGTACTTACGAAGCTTATGCTTACTTAGTTTTATATCATGTTGCAGATAAGGATAAAAGCTAGTCGAATAGGATAAAGGACAAGGACAAGCCTGTGTGTAAGGAGTGTTAGATTGGAAACGGAGTCATGTCATGATAGAAATTGAAACTCAAACAATGTTTAAGTGATTATCTACAGTTTTGTTTATTTGAGACTTAGTTTTATTTGTCATGTTTACTTTTGGACTTATGGTTATTATTGAATACAATATATAGTTTTATTTTTTTGGTTTCTTAGTTTTATTGCATAGAAACTACACTGTGCTATTTATTCTATCATAACTCGTCATAGTTGTGTGTTTTGTTTTGTTTTAGTAAACTAACCATTTTTGTAGGTAGTCAGTTAACCAGACGCCTTTAGTGTTCCGATGGGCTAATTGAGGAGAGAAAATTAAATCTGTTAAGTAGTTTAAAAAATGGATATTTTTTTTGAGATATTTCTCTGAGTGTTAATATTTGTTCTTGACTTCTTATTGGTAAATATTAAGTTTACGATAAAAGAAACATCTTCTCTGTTTCCCGTAAGGGGGCGTTACATATTTTTACCCAAATTGAGATTCAATCTCTAAATTTGTCATTTCACCCATTTTACCTACACGATTAAGGAAATAACTAATTTAGGGGAAAATAAAATAAAAGTAAAAATAACTACAATTAAACAAAATAAACTCAAAACTAAAATTATAACTAAATCATAACTAAATGAATATTAAATTAAAAGAAATAAAACTAACGAGATGGAATAAAACTAAAATAAAATAGAAAAAGCTAAAAATCTTAAGAACTAACCTATTTTTACGCATGAAAAAGTGATAAAATAATGCTATTTTGTAGCGTTATCAAATATATACATCCATTCATAGGTTTTATTTTACAAGGGAAGGGGACGAGAGGTTGATAATTCTTTTAGAAAAAAATTAAAGGGAGAATGAGAGAAATAATAGAATTCACAAAAATTTTTGAAGTACATAATAGGTTTTAAAAATAGTTGTAGTAAATAGCAGATTTACGAGGTATATAACTTACTTACTATGTAAACAAAAAAAATTTACATTGAAAACAAGAGGTAACCAAATTCTTTGCACCATAATCTATTTATTGTGTAAATAAAAATTATCTGCATTAGAAATAAAGAGTGAATTATTTACATCATAAATTTGAAATTAACTATAAATATATTCAAAACTTGTTATTTACTACAATTAGTTTTGAAAAAGTTATATTAACTACACTTTCCAAAAAAAAAAAATAAGGAAAATTATCGCTGGCCTGAAAACAATAGGACTTTACCAACCACTATATTGGCATAAAATTTGAGAGTAAATTAGGTGGTATATCACTTTTTTACTATTACTATTGTGTTTTACAACTTATTTTTTTTTATGACACGTAACACTTCTCTTAGCCAAAAAAGTCAAAATATTCTTAGTATATTATTTGAAAATGATATGTTTCAAACCTTCTTATAAAAATTGTAAGATTAAAAAAAACCATGCTATAGAATTGATATTTCTCAAATTGACGCAGAATCTGAAGGGGCCTTCATGCTGGGTTCTGGAGACTTTGGAGTTTGGAGAGCGGGGCCAAGTGTGGGGATTCAAAATTGATTATCTTCATCCGCCAACTTCATCTTTCAATAGAAGAAGATAAAGCTTGTTCCCCCAAAGAAAAATAAAATAAAAAAGAAAAAAGATGAAGCTTTTCAGATTCCAAAAGTGGGTCAGATTGGATGTAAAAAACCAAATGGTCAGATGATCGAATTATCATGGGAATGACTAATTATGTCATCTAAATTATGAAGTAACAAACTCGAACTAACCTACCAAGGGACAAGTTTGTAATAACCATTTGAACTGCCCATGGACACTTACTTATTGAACAGTCCTCCTGAACTATATGTGGCACTAATCTCACGTGTTCTTGTCACCACCCCATTATTATTCTTAATAGCTCAGTTAACAACATTTATAGTCTTAAATTAGTCCATTATGTTTTTTGTGAACAAAATTTTAAAAAAAAAATTATGGCCTATCTTTTGATAGAAAAAATGCGAAACCTCTGTTAACCTTTTTTTGAGATGACCTTTGTTAACGTTCGAAGTAACATTAATTCGACTAATATTATCAACTAGCAATGTACATAATTTGCGATAAATTAGCCGCATAATTTTTTTTTCTTAAATTAAAACATGATATAGCATGTGGCATTCTATAAATAAAATATACTGACTACAATTGGGATGGGATCTCACCTACAACCCCCGACTCATAAGTCCTTTTCAACCTCTCTTCTTGTGCCAGCTTGCAAAATTGCTCGCCTATACTAAAAAAAAAAAATGGTATATTTGGAGTTTTTTTTCCTTTCAATTTGCATTGAAGATGGCCTTAGATTGTCTCTCATCCATGAGACCTTTTGTGTGTCTCTCAGGAAAAAAAAAAAATGAAGAGAGGGTATTAAAAGGACTTGTGAGATGCAAACTTTCTGTAGATTTGGAGACCTCTGCAACGCAAAACGCTGCGTTTTTATTAATTTATGTTGAACAAACCCTCTTTTAGTTATTTATTTATTTATTTATTTTCTGAATATGGAGCAGGCCCTCTTGTAATTCAAGCTTTACGTGTTTACACATGACAAAGCTTGGGGAAAAAAAAAAATCAGTATTACTATCCATTAAGCATTCTTGGCGTAGGGGGCACGCCTCGACGTGCACGGCTGAATGCTGAGCTGTGCGCCGCCCACCAACCGGCCCTCCTGGCCAGCCCTCTCCTATTCTTTCTCCATTTAAATCTTCACTCTTTCCAAATTGCCAGTCCTTTTCCGCACCAAAACTCACCTTCACCACCTTAAACCTTTTCCAACCTTTTTCTCTCATTCTCTCTCTCTTCCCTCTCTCTCGCATAGATATTTTTGTGTTTGATCGCCATCGCTATCATGCGCGGGAGGAACCAACTGATCGAAACGACGGCACCACCACCTTCGCCAATCCCGACCGGGAAAGGATCCCGCTCTGCCGCCAACGAGCCCTTCGCTCAATTTCTCGACAGCTCGCTCCAAGTCCCCGCCCTTTCTTTACCCGAGACAAGCAGCACTGCTCACCGCTGGGTGCCTGCTAAGGTCGATCTCCGATCGGTCTTGGCAGGCACCGATGATTCTGTCGTTCGGATTGTTAGATCGGCGAAGGAATTTGGCGTGTTTAGGGTCGTCGGTCACGGGATTTTGGTCGACGAATTGCGATCGTTGGTCAGAGAAGATGAGGGAGAAATTGGTCAAGAAAGGCGGGTTTTCAGAGAGAGAATGTTGTGGATCGGTTCTTGGAATGATTGTTTGGAATCAGCGGGAAGAGTTTTCGGAGCTGAACGATATCGGGAGCTGAGGTAAACCACAAACTTTTATAAACATTGTATATGTGAATTGTTCAATTATCCATGAAGAAAAAAAAAAAAAAAGGTAAAAGTTACACTAAAAAACGTATTTATTTCTAGGATTATTTTCATAAATAGCCGTGACTTATGTATTATACTTTATTTTGCCTTTTAATTTTTTAAATTAGTCAAAATATTCCTCTGAATTATCAAAAATCTGTTATTTTGTCCTATCTATCCAATTCCATTTACGTCCCTGCTAGAATTGCATATGTGACATATAATAAAATATTAAAAATATGCTAAAATTATAACTAAAAAGATAAAAATATTACAAACATTTTTTCCTGCTTTTTTCGGATGAATCTCTTTTCTTACAAGCTCACTCTCTCTCTCTATTCCTTTCTTTCTGTGCTGCAACTAGCACCCCAAAAAAGCACATGAACTGGTTTTAAAAAAAGAGGTAAATTGCTCAAATGGTTTTCAACTTTTCAGGAAAGTGAGATTTTGGTCTCCAATCTTTTTTATTAATCAGTCTCCAACTTTTCATATTAGTAGCTGAGGAACCATTTTAAGGTTAATAGTTAAGTTTAACCATTAAAAATTATAAAGTATTTTTAATAAAATTACTAAACTACTCTTTAAAATAATTATACATTTAAAAATTAATTAAAAAATAGAACAAAAACTTATTAAATAATCTAAATAAATAATATTATAGATTAAATTTATGGATAGTCCTTGAACTCTTTTCTCTCTATATAATTAGTCCCTATAATCAATTTTGTCTTATAAATAGTCCTTAAACTCAAAACATATCTCATGAATGTTCCCTTTGTTAAATTTTAGATGGACAAAAGTTAGCTTTGTCTCATAAATGGTCCCTGAACTACCTTTTCTTTTTATAAATAGTCTCTATACTAAAACTTGTATTATATTTAGTCCTTAATAAAAAAATACTAAAATTAGTTATATTGTTAGATAAATATATAGAATACATTAAATATACAAAATTGTACTAGATGTATAGTCCCTAAACCAAAAAGAAAAAATGATTCCATTTACTCCTATTAAATATATGAACAACCATGAGTAAAACATTGTTTTTTATTTCTTATTATAGTGCATAAAACAATATTGGAAAACAATCGTGACATAAGTTTTGGTATATTATGAAAGTTTAATGAGTACTCAATATAAATATGAGTCTTGTCTTACTTGACTTTTGAATATGTTGGATGTCAAGTTTTTTTCTTTTTTATTTTTTAAATCAATTTGTTAGTAATTTTGACTTTTCATAGAAATTTGATATTTTATTAAGAAAATATAAAAAACAAAATTCATAGATTAGTAGGAATATAAATTAGTTAAAATAGGTATAATATAAAAGATGTTTGTAAATTTATAATTCTATTATATGAGACATAAAAAAAATTTGGGGATATTTATTAATATGGTAGATAAAATATGTTCATTTTAAAAAAAACTATCAAAGTTATATATTTGAATAAGTAGATAAAAATATTAAATATGTGTAGCAATGAAATTAATTTGGCATACTTTTTTGAGTTTAGGGACTATAAATTTAATACAATTTCATATTTAATTTTTTTACATAGTTATTTAACAATATAACTAATTTTAGCATATGTATTTTTAGTTTAGAGACTAAATATAATGCAAGTTTTAGCATAGGGACTATTTACGGAGGGAAGATAGTTTAGGGACCATTTATGGGAAAAGGTTAACTTTTTTCATCTATTATTTAACAGACCGATCAATCATGAGACACTTTTTGAGTTCAGGGATTATTTATAAGATAAAATTGATTATAAGGATTAATTCTAAAGAGACAAAAAAAGTTTAAGGACTATTCATGAATCTATTCCTAAAACAAACCCAAACAAAAAAGGACACTAAAACTCAAATCTTTTTCTGAAAAAAAAAACCCAAATCTTTAACCAAACAAACTATAACCTCTCAAAACATTAAATCAAAAAAAAAAACCTTTAAATGAAAACTCAAATCAAACTCAAACCCATATTCAACAACATTCAATCTAAATCTGTCTCGTCAAACCCAAATTCAATAATATTCTAATTTCTAGGTATGGTCTGCCACAAACACTAATTTAAATCCAACCATTAAATCAAATCCAAAATTATAGCTACGGAAGAAATTTTTAAATTGAATCAAATCCAGCATTAAATTAAATCCAAACACTCTTAAAAATAAAATCCAAACGCTTAGAAAATTGATAAAAAAATTTTAAAACCTAGATAGATAAAAAAAAAAAAAAAAAACCCCACATAGGTCTACCATTGTTACAAGGGTTTGTATGCCCCACATGTTAGCCATTTTTTCACAAGCCCATTGCAATTCCCAATAAAAAAAAACTTACCCCATGGTTCGAAGAATACTGGAGCCCATGGGTTTGTGGCGGTAACCTAGAAATCACAATGGAGGAGATAGGTTTGCGCTGGAGAGACTAGGTGAAAGGGATGCCAAAGAGAAGGGAAAAAAAGAGAGAGGGGGCCGATGGTCTGCAAACCCTCATGATCTTTTCCCATTCTCTCTCTCTAAATCAATCAATCTCACCGGTGATGGTGGAAAATCCTGAAGGTGTCTCCTACACGGTGGTGCTCTTCAACAGCGTGTAAAAATCTAGTTTTTTTTTGTTGTGCATAGAGAGAGAAAGAGAGGAAAGAGAGATTTTGTTTTGAAAAGATTAAGAAAATTAGAGAAATTAGGTTTTTTTTTAAGATTAAAAAATCAAAATTTTTTTGAGCAAAAATCATGTGTTTTTTAACAAATTAGGTGGCTTTTTTTTTCATTTTTTGTCTATTTTAAATGATTTTTTTGCCTTTTTTAGTCTAATTTTGCTGACTTTAATAATATTATTTACTTTTATTTTGGTCTTTATTTTTTGTTTTGATTTTTTACAAAAATATTAGTCTTTATACTAAATTGCTCTTACTTAAAAAGTCATATGCACATCACGTGACTCTTTTTTTAATGGGCATTAGTTAAAATGGTCCCTTTACTATTAAAATAAAAGGTTGAGGAACGATTAATCAAATTTAAAAAAATTAGGGACCAAAATCTCACTTTTGTGAAAGGTTAGGGTGAATTGAGCAATTTACTAAAAAAAAAAAAGTGCAAACCAAATAATCATGGCATTGAATTGAGTTCCTTGTCAAGGACGGTAATTTTTGAATTCAACTCAATCTCCTCAACATTAGAAGTACTCTGAGGAAGGTTTCAAGGAGGTGAAGAGATTTTTGTCTTTTTCCTCCTCAACTTTAAAAATGTAGACAAAAAAACAAAACCTACATTTGTTGCAGCCATTCATGAAGCCTAACCTTCTAACGCACGAGCCTTGAGGAGCCCACTCCTCCTCCATAACCGTTGAGACCCATTAAGCCTACCTCTTTGTGCACTGCCGTGAGTTCAAATCTGTCCATTATTGTTGCACCACCACGGGATTTGAGCTGTCTTTCTTTGCCATCAACTGACATCAGATCATGGGAGAAAGCTTTGAAGGAGGGTGGTCTGGCATGGGGGGATGACGGCATGATAGGGTCTCGTTGGGGAGGGATAGTTCCTTTGGATTTTTTTGGTCTGAGATTTACAATTAGAGAGAACGGAGAGAGTAGGAGTGAGAGAAATGGGAGAGATAAAAAAAGAAATAGAAAAAAATTACAATAAAATGTTCTTTATTATCTTTTAATATTAATTATTTTTATATATTTAATTAGAATTTATTAAATTTAATTAATTGTTAATGGCGTGTCACGTCAGCAATTCTGTTAAATTAATTTGTAAGCAGAATTAGATGGAGGGGGTATTTTGACATGTTTTCTTTAGATCGGGGGCATTTTGATCGGTTTTATAATATTCTAAGGTAAAGTAAAATAAGGTACATAATTCATGAGGCATTTATGGAAAATAATCCATTATTCTTTGGTGTTTAAATTTTGTGCCTACTATCTTTATAACCTATGTCAAAATTCATAGTAAACAGATACCTTCTAAAAATAATGGTAGCAAATGGTAGAGTTTGAAATTAACGTCATAAATAAAATTTTATATACTCTATTAAAAGAACTAGATCTATATGAGAGGAAATTATTAACCACAGCGATGGCGCAATAGCTAGATAGCAGAAGGGACTTTTTTTGTGTGTGCGTGTAAAATAAGCTTTAAATTTCTATACTTCAAAATTTATGTTACTAATTTTTATTCTCCGGCCAAAATAAAGCTCTTCTCAAGTCTAAAATAAGAATTACAGGGTAAATTGCATCTTATTTTTAGGGTAAATTATACCTATGCATCATAAACTTATCTTTTTCTATACGATGCATCTTATAAACTTTCATTTGGACATTTAGGACCCTGAACTTTACAATCCTTAATAATGTAGTCTAATCTATAATTAATGTCAGTTAATAGACGACATTTAGGGCCTAAAATTACAAAATTTAAAAGTTCATTATCTAACTTACCAACTAACTAAAAGTAGGGTCTATTTGTGGGAAAATTTTGGGTAATTTTCATCTATTAATTATTATTTGTTTTACACTATAATTGTATCAAATTTTAAAATTTAGGATTCAGGGCCCAAGTTACAAAACACTAAAAGTTTAGGGTATATCAATGCAATTAATAGTAAGAATTATAATAATACATTGGTCTTTCTTAAAATTGCAGGCTTTATCCTTTTGAATTTTCATCTTGCAGGCACCAATGTAATTTTATTAGGATAAGTTGCACTAGTGTTCCTATAACATTTTATCATTTGCAAGTTATCACTTAAACTTTTGAGTTTCACATTTAGAACTTAGATTTAATATTCAGGAAATTACTGTAAATAAGCTAAATTTGAAAACATTTGAAAGTAAATAGCATGTTTATAAATATTGTTAAATAAAACACCAATTTCAATTTTGAAAGGATTGATTTTATATTTTTACCCTTTGAAATAACACATTATGAAAAACTCCTCTTCCACTTTCTCTATCTTCCTCTCTCTCTCTCTTTCTCTCTTTTTTTCTATCTTCTCCTTTGTGATTGTCATCTCTAACAATCACAATCAGATCACCATCATCATTAGGAGGCCAAAAACCCTCTATTTCCTCTTTCTTTCTTTCTTTTTCTAACTACTCGTTATCCTCACTCCCCCAATAGTTCTCTCTCTCTCTTTCCTCTTTTCCTTCACTTCTCATCATGATAGTGCGTCATTGTCGCCTCAAAATTTTGCATGTATCTGATGGAAAGAGGCGACGTGTGAAGAGTGACGAATAGGTGAGGCGTGTGAGTTGGAGGATTTTGAGACTACAGAGTTAAGTTGAACTCACAGTCCTCACAACGAGCTCACCAGCATCATCCTGGGCAAAGAGAGAGGGATTAGAGGAGAGCGATTGTATGATAGGGATTTAAACTAGGGTTTCTTAATTATCAATATTAGTATGGGGTATTTACGTAATCATAAATTGGAAAATCTAGATTTACATACTTTTGTCTGTTTATCAACTTTCTTAATTTTGACCTATAATTTTTTATTCATCTATTAGGTTGGTCTAGTTCCCTCATTTTTCCTTAATAATCTTTGACTTTACAATAAAATTTTTAACTAACATCAATTAATAGATGGTAATTCGGGTTCTTAAGAATGCAAAAATTGAAAAGTTTAAGGTTCAACTTACCAAACAACAAAAAGCTTTAGGTGCAATTCTACAAAAACCATTCACATTTCTGTCCATTAATTGATGGTCATTACCTATTAGACCATAATCGCAACATTTTTTTTATTTTTTCTTTTATTTGTTAAAATTAGAAGTTCAAGCTCTATGTTACCAAAACCCAATAAGATTGGGGTACTCTATTACAAAAATAATATTATCAATTGAAAAATAGGGGGTACACAATAATAATTAAAAATAGGGAATGATTATCATGAGACACTCTCAAAATTCATCTTTCATAAGGAAGGATTTCGTAAGCATTGAATCAAATTCAAAGGTTTAAAAGGTCCAAGTCTACCTAAATAGAGTAGGGTACTTTCCATTGAAGAACAAAAATAAAAATAAAAATGACTAATAATTACAAAAAAATAACAAGAAAATCCAAAAAAAGAAAAAAAAAACCACCACAACCCATAGCCATGGCTCTTGGAAGCATTTCTGATCGATGACCAAAGGGGCTTGCAACCCATAGAGGTATAGGTAGACGCCCTTTACAATGGAAGCAACAATTGTATGTTAGTGAGGTTGCAAACATAATCGTGTCCCTCATAACCCTTGTGATGGACCTTCACGACCTATGGTGGTCTCTTGCAAAGTCACATGCATAATCATTGCAACTTTCATCTCAACCCAAACTACGTCGTTGATTAGCCCACGTGGAATGTTCAAAGTGAACGATAACTATCATCAATTGCACCAAGACAGTGTGCGATTTTTTTGGGCAAAACTGCCTCCAACCGTGTGATGGTCATGGTTATTAAAAGAAAGCCCCGTTTTGGTCCCTAAGCATACAAAAAAATCAAAAACGAAATTCTACACCATCTAGTAAGGATTGTGAGTGCTCAGAAGTCCAAAATACAGTGTTAAAATTTTTTCGACGTCGGCCCAAAGTCACAGAACATACGTCAATGGCAGGAGGTACAACACGATCCATTTTGCTTTCTCCCACTTGGCCCATGCATCCCGTCAACTATTACAATAAGAAACAAAATACATAAATCATGGCAATAGGTCCTCTAAATGACAAGTATTATCTTTCATGTATTTCAATATATCATGTCTCTCAAGATTTGCCCATGTAACTTAATGAACAAACCCTCTGTTTCTTCTATGTCCAAACTTTAGTGACATTTCTTAGAACTAAATTTGTGCACTTAACTGAAGTTGAAATGAGAAAATTTCATAAATATAGAGTTTCATTAAAAATATCATAAATATAGAGTTTCATTACAAATGTATAATGAAATTACATAAGGGAACCAAGTCCCATTCTGTCTACATGATCCCTAAATTTTACTGGTGGCATGCCTTTAATTAAGGGATCGGCAATCATCAATTCAATGCTAATGTGCTCAATGACCATTGCTTTATCCTTAATATGTTTCCTTATGGCTAGATACTTAATGTCGAAGTGTTTACTTTGACTATTGCTGTTGCTGTTTTTAGTCATAAAATCAGCAGTTGAATTGTTACAAAATATTCTCAATGGCCTAGAGATAGAATCCACAATCCTAAACCCATAAATGAAACTCTTGATCTATACACCATGCGAGGTAGCCTCAAAACAAGATACGAACTCGGCCTCCATAGTGGAAGTAGCAGTCAAAGTCTGCTTGGCGCTACTCCATGAGACAACTCCACCAACTAGCATGAAAATGTATCCAGAAGTTGATTTTAGTGAATCAATGTAGCCAGCAAAGTCAAAGTCAGAGTAGCTAATGACCTCTAAGTTGTTAGTCTGTCTATACATAAGCATGTAGTCTTTGGTTCCTTGAAGGTACCTCATCACCTTCTTTGTAGCCTTCTAGTGGTCTGATCCTAGATTACTCTGATATCTGCCAACATTCCAATAGCGAATGCAATATCAGGTCTTGTACAAACCTAAGCATACAAAAGACTTCGTACAGATGAAGCATATGGAATGTTGCGCATCTGTTCTCTTTCAAGGTCATTTTTGGGCATTGATTCAAATTGAATCTATCACCCTTCACAGTAGGAGTTATACTTGGTGAGCAATCTTTCATTCGAATTCTCTCCAAAACTTTGTTGATATAGGTCTCTTGAAACAGACCCAAAATGCCTTTAATATTTGTCTCTATGTATCTTAATGCCTATAACAAAGGATGCATCACCTATATCCTTCATGTCAAAGTTTTTAGAGAGAAATTGTTTCACCTCATGTAGCATACCCTTGTCATTGGTTGTAAATAAAATGTCATCTACATAAAGGATAAGGAAACTAATTTTACTCCCACTGGCCTTCTAGTATATTCATTGATCTATGATGTTCTTTACAAATCCAAATGAAGAGATGACGTCATGGAATTTCAAATACCACTGATAAGAGGCTTGTTTCAATCCATATATAGATTTCTTAAGCTTACACACCAATTGCTCAACATTACAAGAGTAGAATCGTTCTGGTTGTTTCATATAAACCTCTTCCTCTAGATCACCATTGGGAAATGTTGTTTTCACATCCATTTGTTGCAGCTCTAAGTCAAAATGAGTGACAAGTGCCATGATAATACGAAGAGAATCCTTCTTAGATACAGGAGAAAAGGTCTACTTGTAGTCGATTCCTTCCTTCTGAATGAACCCTTTGGCGACGAGTCTTGTCTTATATCTTTCGATGTTGCCCAATAAGCCTTTTTTTGTTTTATAAACCTATTTACACCCTATGGCTTTTGTACTAATAGGCAACTCGACAAGATCCCAGACTCCATTAGATGCCATAGAATCCATCTCATCCTTCATAGCATCATACCAAAATTTTGATTCTTGGCAATTCATGGCTTGTGAAAATGTTTGAAGATCATTTTTAACTCCAACATTGTAGTCCGATTCTTGTAGATACACAACATAATCACTAGAATTGCTAATTTCCTTTCTTTACTAAATCTCCTTAATGTTGATTCAACATTTTATTGGGGAGTTTATTGTTCAACTTGTTGCTCAACTATTTCCAATGGTTCTTGAGAAACTTAACCTTCTAGATTATTATCAGTAGATTGTGGAACTTCAACGATCGGTTACATAACACTTGGCTAAACTATAGGAGTGTTATGAACAATAATCAACCTATCACTCGATGTAGATGATTGAGCTTCAGTATGATCTCTTTCAGAAACTATGTTCTGAAATTGATCGCTCCTATTAATCAAGTCATTCTTAAGAAACTAGGTGTTCCTTGATTTCATAAATCTAGTGCTGTGAGTTAGACAATAGAATCTATATCTTTTGGACCTTTCAGCATATCTAACAAAATGCCCACTAATGGTCCTTAAATCTAGCTTCTTCTCTTGTAGGTTGTATACTCTTACTTCATATGGACATCTCCAAACGCATATATGTCGCAAACTCGGTTTCCAACCTTTCCATAGCTCAAAAGGTGCCTTTGGGACAGCCTTGGTCGGAACTCGGCTTAATATATGCATAGTTATCTTAAGAGCTTCAGTCCACAAGGACTTAGGAAGCTTATAGCTGTTAAGCATACTCCTAACCATATCCATTAATGTTCGGTTTCTTTTCTCTGCCACACCATTCTAATCTGAGGAACGAGGCATGGTGTATTGGGCAACAATCCCGTGCTCTTGAAAAAACTTTGCAAAAGGACCTTAAGCTTGTCCATCATCAGTGTATTTACCATAATATTATCCACCTCTATCCGTTCTTACAATCTTAATTTGCTTGCTATATTGTTTCTCTACTTCAACCTTGAAAACTTTAAAGGCGTTCAATGCTTCATTCTTTATATGAAGCAAGTAGAGATATATGTATCGTGAGTAACCATCTATGAAAAAGATGAAGTATTTTGGACCATATGAATCCATGTCTAGACTACAAATATCTGAATGTATGATTCTAATATTTTTGAACTCCTCTTAGCACCTTTTTTAACTTGTTGGTCAGCTTTCCCTTAATGCAACCCACATAAATATCGAAGTCAGTAAAATCTAAGGTACTGAGTACTTTATCGTTTACTAACGTTTTGATTCTCTTAATAGAGATATGTCATAATCTTTGATGCTACAATATAGAGGAATTTTCATTTATAACACAACGTTTAGTACTAGATTGAACATGCATAGTAGTATAAGATGGTTCATTTTGAAAATTAATTGAGAAAAGACCATAAGAAAAAATACTATTCCCAATAAGATTAGATTCATAAAACAAACTGAAGGATTTTTTTGAAAAAGTAAAGGAATATCCTAAAGGTACAAGTCTTCAAATAGAAATTAAATTCCTAGAAAAGTTTAGAACATAAAATTCCTTATCCGATTCTAAAGTAAAACTAATGCTTAAAACTAAAGTGCATGTTCCAATAGCTTTCACATGTGAATGCATCTTGCTTCCCAAAAAGATGCTTAGCTCACTTCCCACTGGCTTCATTAGGTTTTACATACCCTGCAAGGTATTCGCAATATGGATTGTACATCTGAAATCAATCCACCATATGTTATAAATAACATTAACTATATTAGATACATAATAAACAAATGAAACTGGATTACCTTTCACCTCAAGCCACTTCTGAAATTTTTCGCAATCCTTCTTCATGTGTCCCTTCTTTTTATAGAAGAAACACTTGGATTCCTGTTTAATGATAGCTTTGGAAGGTATTTTACCTTTCCCTTTATCCTTGGCTTGATATTGGTTCTAATTCTAATTCTTTCCTTTAGCTGTTGTCAGTGTAGTTTCACCCATTTCCATCATAAGCCACCCTTCTTCTTGAATACCTATGATCAGTAGTTTATTGATTGACCATTTGTCTTTATGTGTATTGTAAGAAATTTTAAAGGGCCCATATGGCTTTGGAAGGATGCTCAAAATGTAGTGAACCAGAAAAGATTCAGACATATCCACCTCAAAGTTCTTAAGTTGAGTTGCTATATCCCTCGTCTCCATGATGTGCTCATGCACACCTCTTACACCAATGAGCCTTAAGGACGAAAACCTCATGATTAGGGTGCTGGCAAATGCCTTATTTGAAGTTTCAAATTACTCATCAATGTCCTTCAATAATGCCCGGACCTTGTCATACTATTCGACGGAAGCACGTATGCTAGCAGAGATCTTGGTCTTGATGAACATGACGCTAAGGCGATTGGATCGTTCCTAATGTTCATAAAGAACAATCTCATCCTGAGCGTTGGTTGTAGTAATTACGGGCTCGTCTTTCCTTATAACATAATCAATGTCCATCCACCCTAAGTGAAAGAGAATTCTCTCCTTCCAGACCTTATAATTATCCTCTTTCAGTTTAGGAATATCACATCGAACATCAAAGAAAGTCACAGGCTATATGATTGCATAATTAAAAACAAACATGCTTATGATCCAAATATTGAGACTAATAGACACAAATCATGCTTTACCAATGTAAATCATGCATAACATCGTGAATCTAGTTATATAAAACTTGCCTGTGGGCTAAAGTTTTAATTCAATTAGATTCATTTAACTGTATGATAAAACTATCAAATTA